>JABEVS010000266.1:15055-27975 GCA_018290735.1 Coelastrella sp. MACC-549 | reverse complement strand
GTGTAGTCCATCGACCCACCCCACTGCCTCCCAATCCTCTCACACACCCCTCTCCCCCTCACACGTCTCTCCCAACCACCCACATCTATCTAAAATACACCGCACACACCCACCCCCCCCCCCCCACACACACACACACACACCCACACACACACACACACACACACACACACACACACACACACACACACACACACACACACACACACACACACACTTTGCTGTTGCCTGGCATTCAATTCCGGTCAGGCAATGCCGCTGGTGAACAAAGGTAACCAACTGACGCAGTAGCCCACGATGGCGATGATGGCACCCCACTGGGGTAATGACTACCTAGCAGAAATTGGACATACACCTCTTCAAATATTTGGGTATGTTCGTTTTGGGTTAACCCGTGATGCTGGGTGTAGCCATCGTCAACCCTTGCTGCTAGAAACTGCAGCACCATTGCTTGTAGTGCTTGTAACCATGATGCTGGTGCCTCCAGTTCTGCTCAATGATTGTTGAGGTTGCAATCTCAATGCCATGGCGCTGGCTGCTGCCACTGCTGCTGCTGCCTTTGCAGCTTGAGTGGCTGCTTGCTGCTGCTTCAGCCACTTCTCCCGCCCCGGCATCTTCTCTGGTACGCCCAACCTGTTGTACTTTGTGCTGTACCTCTGCAGCAACAACTGCTCGACCACTTGGCTGGGTAGGGGGAAGTCTGAGGTGTTGTCAACCCCGTCTGGTGGCGCAGCAGTCCGGGTACTGTCTGGCTCCCCCTCTGCTGGGCTGCCCAGCAACCCAGATGCTGCCGCTGCCGCTGCAGCTGGCTCAGACAGCACAACTGGTTCTGGTCTGCGACAGATGCGCCGGTGTCTCAACTGCACATGGTGCACATGGAGAGCAGCATCAGGCGCCATGTAATCACATGTAATCACATGGTCATGACAATGAGATGCACATGCGCGTCTGTGTGCTGATGCCTCTGTCAGATGCTTGAGGGAGTGTGTGTATACATGTGCAGAGCCTCACCTCTTGTAGTCGTGCATTGCACTCCCTGTGATCCTCACTCCAAACTGCACCAAGCAGCTCTTCACCCGGTGTGCCGCCAAACAGGTCCTCTGGAGACCACAACTTGCCAGTGGCAGCAGCGGCAGCAGCAGCAGTGCGTTGTCTGAGTTTCTTGCTCATGCCACTGTGCTCACTGGTTTTCTGCCAGGGAGGTGTGACGGCTCTAAACTTGACACTCGCGACATCTTCCAGCTCAATGTCAGACCAGCCAGAGTCACTGGAGCCGTCGTCTAGGTCTAACTGGTAAGCATCACTGCAGGCAACAGAGCACAAACGAACACATGGTGTGGTATGGCAGGCAGTCCTGACAGTCCATAAGAGGCACAACAGATTTGACAAGCCTCACAAGCCTGTGTTTCTGCTTGTGTGCGACCCGCCCATTACACATAGAACAGACCAGTATATCCACAGCAGCTTACATTTGCCCTACCAGCCTAACAGACTGCAGGTATCTCAGCTTCTGGGCACTGCCACTGAAACTATTGCCTCTGCTGCTCAGAGAACGTCTGCGGGTTGTCCCACTGGCCACATGAGACCTGCTGAAAGTAGCAGCCTTTGGGCCACCAGGCACTGCCCTGCCGATGGGTGGCAATGAGAAGCCAGGAGTGCCACCCCCTCCTGCTGTGCTGCTGCCATCTGCACCTGCAGCAGGGCAATGAGCAGACAGCATTTGATGACCGACCACAGGAAGGCTGATGCTGCTGGTTCAGCACTGCCCTCACTCTATCATCTCCTCCTCAGGTGCACATGCACTTGCCAGCATGCCAGTGGAGAACACAGGTAACAAAGAAACCTACTTCCCGGTGCTTCTGCTCCTGCTGCGGCGGCGGCCGCTGCCGCCGCCGCTGCTGCTGCTGCCTTAGCCAGCTGCTTCTGCTGAAAGGTCACCAGCCTGTGCTGCAGGTCTCTGAGTCTCTGCTGGCGAAGTTCTTCAGCGCTGTGCTTTGCCTTCACCTCTGCAACTATCTCTGTGCGATTCTCTGGCTGTGCCCAGCGCTTGCGCAGGTGATAGCCACGCCAGCGAGCCTGTCGGAGGCACCAGCAGAGCTGCTCAGATTGACACAAGCATTGCTGTCACCACGGCAGGTCAGGCAGTAAATGTCAGCATACCGCACCGTCTTGCACTCAAGGGGCTAAAAGCATCTGCTTGTTGCCATGCATGTGTGCGTGCCACTGCAGCCACCTGTATCACACTGGCCAGGTAGTGCCTCAGAAGCGTCTTGCTCATCCAGTCATCCTTTTGACCGTACTCCGTCAGTGCAGCCGTCACACGGCCAGTCTTGGGCTTCTGAGCCTTCCTGCAGGGTGTGAACGTATCTGGTCAGACTGTCAGCAGCACGCAGCACAGCTACTGGGGTGACACACTTGCTGCTTTGCTGCACAACATCCAAAACTCTTATGTTACCCCGGCTGCACTTAGTGACTACAACATGAAATATTGCTAGATGCTGTAGTTCTTTTACTTGTTGAACACATGTACTGACTTTCTGGGTGTTCTCCGGTGTGTCCTGAGGGTGCGTGGCCTGCTGGCTCCTGTGATGTCTGACCTCATCGTGTGGCCGCTGCCAGTACTGAGCGAGCTGACCTGGCGCGTCATGTGTCTGCTCAATACTGTGGCACCACTAGCAGTACTGCCAGCAAAGCTGCTGCCTGCACTGTGGTTGCTGGCCTGGCGCCTCATGCGCCTGGCACTGCCAGCTCGACTACCCATACTCAGCTGGCTGCACTGAGCACCTAGTGACTCTGCTGTGACAGCAATAACAACAGCACCAGCACCAGCACCAGCACAGGCTGAGCATTCATGCAGTCCCTGTACCATGTGCTGGTTATGGCACTGTGCATGATGACCAAGAAATAGTACTGTGCATGCACCCCTCCCCTGTACACTTTGATGGGAGTATGGTCAGGGGGGCATGTTGGCTGCTCAGGCTCAGCC
The DNA here is from genome assembly GCA_018290735.1 of Coelastrella sp. MACC-549. Taxonomy (NCBI): domain Eukaryota; kingdom Viridiplantae; phylum Chlorophyta; class Chlorophyceae; order Sphaeropleales; family Scenedesmaceae; genus Coelastrella; species Coelastrella sp. MACC-549. The sequence goes on along the minus strand of JABEVS010000266.1, from coordinate 24,989 downwards.
CAAGAATTCCTGTATCTTGTGCCACAAAGCTGTGTGTGTAGCACATAGCTACTGACAGTCCAGCAATGACATCACTTTGCACCTCACAACCGCTGCCTCTGCCGCAGAGCCGCTCCTGTAGCCCTCACCTGCATCTGTGAAGCTGGTGAACCTGCTGTCCAACCCACGTGCACCATGATCAGACTGTCTGTCGAGCTCTGTGCCATCTGTGGAGCTGTTGTCGGTGTGTGCAGGAGTCCCTTTAGTAGCTGCTGCACCTGAGCAAGGTGGACACAGGCACTACACTGAGGTGTACTGCACCCATCGAGGGAGAGAGATGCACTCAGTGTCTAGCTGAGGAGCTGGGGGACCCCTGACATGCTGAGCAACTGCTCCATGGCACTCTGCTGAACCACTCTGGTCAGCCTCTACTGCTGCTAGTGCCTGTATTTTCACAATGTGTACAAATGCATATTCTTGTCCCAAATGTGACATCACCAGCTCTACCAAGACAGGTCAGGCGTAACCAGGCACACAGCTGCCATGGCCAGCTACATGCTGTATCCCCAGGCAGTGCCGCCTACCTGCACCTTTAGCGCTGCGGTGGGTGGAGGGCTCAGGAGTGGATGCTGCTTTAATTGCACCTAGCAGCAGCACATTCCGCCGAGCTGCTTGGTACCGGTCCAACAGCACCTGGGAGGCAACATCGCATGATCTACTCACAATGGTGAGGCAGTACTGTGGAACTGTTCAACGCGTTGCATGCTGCCATGGTGAGATGCTGCTGGTCTGTGGAGGCTGGTGTTGGGATGACAGAGCCCTCATCTGTCAGCAGCTTACAGCATCCACTTTTGGCAGCCTTGACCTTGGTAGATGTTGGTCACCAAACGCTGCTTCATGCTGGCCAATCCTGTACAGCATTGCAAGCATAGCGGCATCAGCACACTGTAAAAGTCTGTAAGCTGCACATGATGTCCCGCAGCTCCAGTACGCATGGCAGCTTTTCCCAGGTCTAGGAAGCCATGGCATATGAGGTCAGCGCTTTACAGTGCTGGTCTATAATGCACAGCCATCAGCCTTTTGCTGTGCCTGACCTGGCCACAGGAATTGCAAGCAAGCTTAAAGGCTTGCTGGCATCATCAAACTGACATCTGACCTGCCAAGGACCCTGGCACTGAGCTCCTCCTGCTTGAACTTGTTCACTTCGCTAGCATCAGGCATATACGCCTCAATTTGCTTCAGAATATCATCCGTGGTTTGTGCTTTCTTGTGGCTGGTGCCAGCCAGGTTGATGGAGGTGACATTGACAGATGATGTGCCCATATGTCCGGAGCCCGTCATCTTTACAGGTTATAATGCAGGATGGTGCCCTTGGCACACGGTTTGTAGGCAGATTAGCACCATTCAAGCAGTACTACTGCACTGGTATTCAGCGACTGGCACGGTCATCCGTGCAGCCGCAATGCACCTGTATGTCACCTTGGCGGCAGTGTGCGTGCACCCCAACCTCTGCACTGGTCACCTGAGGCAAGCGTGCTGGTGTTATTACCAGCAGCAGCTGCAGAATCGGTTTTTGCAATAAATATACTGCAAACGCAACAACCTTAATTGCACTTTATGTTATCTGCGACAATATCAAGGGACGCTCTTCGGGTGGCAACGCACTCCTGTAAATTCGGGCGGGACTGGGTCACTGTCATTTTCCCCAGCACCAGTGAGTTCGCCCAAACTATGTCATGGAGTGTGTGTAATACATAATAACACATTTCAATACCTACGATACTCCAGTCTTGCGCGATCCTAAGTTGTTTGCATCCGCAAGCTGCCCTTGGTTCTGGACCGCATCAGCTAAAATCAATTGCTTTTCCTTAAAGTACAGAATGGGAAGGGGCCAAAGGCACAGCAAAAATGCCGGTATCATGGGCTCAGAAGCCCTCACATACCATGAGAAGAAAGCCCTAGGCTTCGGCACTGTCAAGGAGCGTGTCGGCAAGGTGTGTTGCCGTGGGATTCTAGGGGAATCTGTGATAGCAGTAGCTGCAGCGCGCTCTGATCTTTGTGCCATTACCTACCCAGGACTCTCAAGGCAACTATTATGACTGCTGCCTGACGCTGCAACCTGCAGTGGTGAGCAAACGAGGGGTATAGCCTGCGCCAGATTGTCCAGGGTAACACCAGTGGTCATTGTGCTTTGAGTTGCGCACATGGTGGTATGTCATCAGTGCGCCATCTATCACCAGTGCGATGACAGCGTCGAGAGCAGCTTTGGGACCCGAAATGCAGTACTGGTGACGGCAAAGGGAGCAAGGTGTAATAAAATCGTGGGGTATTGGGCCCCTTATATATGTGATATTTCGCCTCGTTATCAGTTGAACTGATCCTGTATTTGCATGCTGCTTGTGACGGTGCACTTGTGGTGTGCAGGATCCAGTAGCCACACCACATGGGTACTTATACAGCAGGGAGGCCATACTGGAGAATCTCTTGCAACAGAAAAAAGCAATCAAACGAAAGTTAGCAGCCTATGAAGCACAACAGCAGGAGCAGCACCTACAGGTGTGCCCAGCAGCAGATGCAGGCTCTGGCAATAAGTAGTGGTGGTGGTACACTGCTATGTGCTGCGACAAGCAAGTTTTGCATGCATTATGTGTGCACTAGAGGCTTGTGCAACCAGTGGGTGCGGCTTTGTTTTGCAGGCAGCAGAGCAGGCACAAGTGGAGCAGGAGGCCAAGCTTATTGCCTTTGACAGGCAGAACCACATGGGCATCAGCAGCAAAACAGCGAAGCGCATAGAGGACACTATAGCAGCCGAAGCAGCCATCATGCATGATGCAAGGGGAGTAAAAGCAGCGGTGAACATCAAGGAGAATGAAGAACGTATGAAGCAGCTCAGGGTGAGCAGCACTGGGAGTAGGGACATCACAGCAGCACAGGTTCCTCCAATGGCATCTGTGTCAGTGCCTTTGGCCAACAGCCTGTTTACATCTGTCCTGTGGTGGCAGTTATAGTGCTTGCTTCAGGACCATGCTTGGCCTTGTCACTTTCCAAGACTTCAGAAACCTATTGAAGCCACTGTGCTGTGCTGCTGTTATGATGGCAACAGGCATTCTGGGTGCCCAGCCAGACTCCAGAGTCCAAGGATCTTATGGACAAGCCAGACACGGCTACCTACTGCCCCGCCAGCAACAAGAAGCTGCGGCTCAAAGATTGCGTGAGCGTGAAGTTCACGCCCGTACCTGAAGGGGAGTCGGGGCGGTACATGGACCCAGTCACAAAAGATACATTCACCAATGCCAGCCGGCTGATAGTGATAGCACCCACAGGGGATGTGGTACTAGAAGAGACATACAAGAAGTGCATAAAGCCGGAAGGAGAGTTCAAGGGCAAAAAGGTAGCAGAGAAGGATGTCATCAAACTGCAGACAGGTGGCACTGGCTTTGCAGGACGAGATGGGGAGAAGGTGCAGGTGCAGAAGCACTTCCACTTGGGCCCAGGCAGTGGCAGGGCAGACCTGCGTGGCCAGCACCAGGGTCCTCGCAGTCACTTTGGTCTGACCTTCAATAACTAGGCATCATAACTAGGCATCATAATACTGGGCTTGTGTGTACTATTCTGAGTCATTGTCCAACCGTTGGGTCCGGCTGTAAGGGCCCTGTGTATTGTACTGCCTTCAGGCTCAAGTTGCTGTTGCAAGACACCATATATGCTGCTGTATTTGCTTTATCGCACCGCAGCCCTTTCACTCAATGCTGTTGTTGTTTTGCTCGTTTGAGGACTACTTTGAGCGCGAACGTATTCAGCCTTGTTGGCGTCCTGCAACTTACTTCTGCACAGCACTGATCTGATCCATGGCGGAAGTTTGCCATGTTGGCAGCCTGTTGCTGATGCCTTGTGAGCGTGGATATGATTATGCAGACATCTTGCATCAACTAAGCGCTCGTTGCGTTTATGCACAATTCAATAGAGGTGGCAAGTTGCCACTGGCAACTCTGCACGCGTGAAAAAGATTGAAGCTTGCAAGCAGACTCAAATGTCTTACAGGCACTATCAATAGTAATATGGCATATGCAATTTCTTGATAATACATCGCACGGTGTGGCTAGCCTCTTGTCACTCCCGCCTGACAAGCACTGGTGATGGCACTGCAGCCTATTAAACGCAGTTGCGACTACTCGTGCACAAAAACTAAACTTTGTTGGTAGCTTTTGCGTGAGCACCTTGCAAAGGTGTACAGAACGTTGACCCGTGCTGTATCGCTTGATAAGTCAGCCGGCAGCTGTTGGCCCAGCGTGCACTGTTAGCAACCTCAACGACACTTGCTATACAACGTTGAAATCAGGAAGGATGCCGGCCGACAAGCCGTCGTTAGCAGATTATGAGTCCAGCATGACAAGGTTGAAGAAACTTGTATACAAAAACAGGATCAGGTGACCTGCACGCTTAGCAACTTGTAGTGTGATTGGACAGTTTATAAGTTTCTTCTGGCAGCTGCACACTCCAACCTTCTTCCGTGCTCCTTGCTGTTGCAATCTGCTGCATGCTGCACTCAAGCCAGCTGCCACTGGCTTTGAATTGACGCTCAATGCAGCCCCTTGGCACCACATTCGCTTTTGCAGGCTCAGAGATTTCTTGATAGACTTTGATAAACTGCGCAAAGGCGAAATACTGCCCTCGCACTTCACCCGTGGACTGATGATGGCCGGTGTGGACAAGTTCCTGAATCCCATTGAAATCAGCATCATATGCCAGCACTATACAGTCCCAAAGACAGCCAGCATGGATGTGGTGGAGTACACAAGATTCCTGGCTGATGTTGATATCATCTTTACTAAGCCGGTGCGTTGTGGCAGGAAGCTTGGAGCTGGCAGGTTGACTTAGAACTTGTAATCAGTTCTGATCTCACCTGGCAGATGGCAGAAGGTTCAATGCCATTGAGTTGTTAGATGGTTGAACCACATCACATAGCAGCTGTCAGGGTTACATCGGTGTGTTTACACGCAGCAGTGTGGCTCACTGGTGTTTGCCTAGTTATTCTGCAGCAGCAGCCTGCTGCGGCAGCCATCATCGTGTAGATGTTGGTCATGTGATGCTGCCCAGAGATGGCAGCTGTCATCATGACTTGCATCATTCAAGTCACTGGATGGTATGAGTCTTGCCACTCGACGATGATGGTTCTGGCGACGTTGCAAATCAACATGAACGTGTCTCTTGTGACATGTGAATGGCAACTCTGCTCTCTATGTGCAGAATCTTGAAAGGACCCCGCTAGAGGAGGTCCCTGCTGAGCCATCTGAGCTGCTTGATCGTGACAGGTATCAAAGGAGCAGCAGAGATCTGGTGAGCAACAAAGTCACCAGCAGTGCAGTCTGTGCATGTTACATGGCATGCGATTGTCTCGTCACATGCACAAGGGCAATCATCATGCTGCCACAACCTCAGGCTGCCAGCCGGACGCAGGCCGTGTGTCACTTTGCAGCAAGTCAGTATCATACTGGCAGTGGCACTGACAGTAAGTGCATGACAACTGTAACACTTGTTGAGTGACACAGGCTCATGGCATGCACAATGGCTTGAGTGTGCTTTAGGATTGTGCAATCCACAGGTTGTCAGCCCTTGCGCTCAGCAAGGGAATTGTCGCAAATGGCCCACACACAAATTCGATTTTTCCTGCTGCTGTTCTCAGGGACCTGAGAAAGAAGCTTGCCTGGCACAAGTAACAGCTGCGATTGCAGAAATCTGTGGCAAGCGTGGCATTATGATTAAGTGAGCACTATGGACAGCAGCGGAGTATGGCGCACTGGCAAAGCATAAGCCTTTAATTATTTGCTCAGTTTAAAAATTTAACAACCATGGGTGTTGTTATCAGGGCAGATCATGGAAACTGTGTGGTGGCACAGGCGGGCAGCCAATCACACCAGTGGCCATTGCTTGACGAATTGACCCAAAATTTGCTGGATTTGGCACAGTCCCCAGGGTGTGAGATGTGTGCCGCAGTGACTGCGACGCATACAGCAATGATGGTTTCTGAGATGTACTGCAGCACAACATGCCACACTGCTAAGGGTGGCTTGGCTGCAAGACTTGCCCCGTCAGGAATCCTGACATTGAATGCCTTCACTGTGAACGACTTCGAAAGTGCCGTATGTTTGTGATGCCTGCAGGCCCTTCTTTGATGATGCAGCCCAGGATGACCACAGTGCCAAGCTCTACGGCCACGTTACCCACACACAGTTCAAGCAGTGTCTCAGTGTCAAGGTAGGCGCACTGATCCCTGCAGAAGGGCAGCTTGCTGCAGGCAGTAGTGTACCCTCAGAGTGACATGGCAGTGACCTCAACTCGTCACAGTGTGATATTCTGTGGTTGCTGGTGGAAATGCTGTGCTGCAAGTTCCACCCAGGTAGTGTAGTACACTCGCAGCATGTACATGTAAAAGAGACAGAGCTGTGCTCAGCAACTACGCAGTTGTTGAGATTGATGATTTCACCAGAGCCAACCATACACTTCTGGCATCCTGACTGTCCGCTCTTGCTGAGCTGACTCAGCTTGAAGCTCTCAGCATGAACATGCCATGGCCGGGCCGGCGGTGCCAACATGGAGTTACACAGCATGATGCAGTCAATACATGCACATTGTCTGACCACTGGTCAATGGCGGCCATTGTTGCCACAGCTAGCTAATTGTGCCCAGCACTGCATTTATCACAGGTGAACATCCGGCTTCTGCCTGAAGAGGTCGAAGTGCTCTGTGAGAAATACACCCATGAAGACTACCCTGAGCTGGTTAACTATGTGGCATTCAGCCACACCGTGGATCCCCCACTTAGTCACTTTGAGACGTATGTATGATCTGAAGACTCACTTAGTGTTCAATTTGCTTAATCGTAAACCAGGCGCTGGTTTTCAACGGAGCTGATTTAACAAAATTTCAAAGGCCCTCCCGTGGTTGACTATGTAGAGGTTCAGCGGTTGTAATGACATGTCTCCTCCAGTGGCTATAGCTACTTCGAGTACCCAGGCTGGGCCTGGATCGTTGGTATCATGAGTTGTGCATGCAGGCAGATGCATGGGTGGTGTACACCACACACATGTGTGCTCAGCAGACACTCAGACTCTCAGTGGTTGCCAACTTGGCAAGCGGGGTAGTACCTCACTCGCACATCTGTGCTGCCACCGTTGAAGACTTGCAGTTGGGAAAATGCAAATTTATACATCCCGTATAAGACATGTTTAGGGTTTTCCCAACGCATGTCAGCGCATTTGTCATAGCATCTCAACTTGCTGCATGGCTCCATTTCTTTCACATGTTGCCCAAGCGAACTCATGATCAAGTGAGGTCAATTTCTGTACTTCACTATTGTCTGGAAACAACCTAACAACACGTTTACAGTACCAGTCCCGGTGGCTACAATCGTCTGCACAACCCAGGATGCTGCATATGTCTCCACAAAAGCCGTTTGATGGTGATTATAGACCATACTACTAGTATTAGTGCCAACATGCTGCATCATGATTATTATATAATAATGGGACTATTCCTATCATGGGACTATGATAGGCTGCTGTACACAATATAGCATGCTGAGCACAGATGATTAGCAATGTGGTCACAATGTGCTGGTCAGCCCTAGGTATGCTTTGAAAGCATCATACACAGTGAACCCAATGGCAGTACTTGGCACAACCTTGAGGTAGTTGATGCTCAAGCCCCGAAACAGAGCCTTCAGCCCGCCTTCTGCAAGTAGCCTCCGAGTGACTGCTCTCATCGTCGGCTCTGGATGCAGCAGGTCGTGCATCAATGTGTGGCGATGCGACATACACCGGCTACCTGCTGCTGGTATCTGCACAGCCCCAGCACCTGCTCTAGTATGCAAATGCTGTCTCCCCGCTGAGATGCTGATGTTCCTGCTAACGCTGCAAGTGCCCCTAAAGTCAGCAGGATTGTGCACCTGTTGCTGGCCCTGTGCACGTTGTTTGCAACCAGCTGCCATGCTGCCAGCATCTGTTGTTGAGATACTGTTGCTGCAGATATAATTGCTGCTACCAACAACCCCACCACCTGCTGATTTGTGCACAGCAAGCCTGCCACTGTCTAAGCCTGCTGCTGGCCTTCTGGCAGTGAATGAAGGGGATTGAGCAGCAGCTGGTGGGATGGCTGCCTTGTGTGCTACTTGTGGGTTTCCTCTGCTGCTACCACTATCACAGGAGTGGTGACCACTGCCACTTGCTGCTGCCAGGGCACTGTCTTGCACCTGAGCCGAGTTCTTCAGGTGTGCCACTTGCATCTGCCGTCTGATGACATCCTGCTCACGGCAACAAGGAGGCCAGCAGGCGCATAGTCAGGGCAAAGACCACCAGCAGTGTCGGACACAGTGTGACCTGCTGGGTCTACTCTGACAGCCAATTCAATCAGAACCACAGACTGGTCATTTGCTAGAAAATGTACAACACATGCACACTGCCACAATTTTATATGAAACTCCTATAACACAGACTGCACAATGTTTGGGGTGACAATCATTGATGAACTTTCCACATCAGCACTACCATCTGTTTAAACACATGCGTATTGCTGCAAGCAGATCATGCTGGAGGCCTTGGATGATTGACAACATTTGCAACTCACCAGGGGGTATGTAACAGTTTGTGCTGCCAGTCCAGCAATGCCTCCAAACATCAGTGTAACTGCAACAGGCAGCTTCTGATTGGGTATTTGCACACCATGCTGCTGTTGTTGCTGCTGTTGCTGCTGCTGCTCAGAAACAGAGGTTTCCAGTGACCCTGCAGCAGTTCTTGCGTCCTGTTCACTTGTACGTGCATATGCTGCCACTGCCTGAGCAACAGCAGCAGGAGGAGTGGCAGGGGCAGCAGCTGCTGTGCCGCAACTGCTGATGTTGCTGTTTAAACTTTTGGTTGATATGCTGTGCTGCTGCTGCTGCAGTTGCATCAGGTGCTGTGTTCCACTGCTGGCATCTTGCCTGCTAGTGCTGCTGTGAATTTGCCGTTCTGCCTGGCTGCCATGAGCCTCAGCTGATGCAATCCAAGCTCTGTATTGGTTCTTCAAGGCCTGATAAACATAGAACTTCAACCCAGCATATGGCAGTATGCCCAGTAGTGTTGGTGTGCAGCCCCGGTACAGCCCGACAATCCCTTCTCCTGACATGGTGGTCGCTAGCTGAGTCCAGATGCCAGAGCGATGAGCAGCATGGTGACCTGATGCCACCCAGCAGATGATCAGCACAACCCGCTTCATAAGTACCTCACATGTGCTTGAAGCAGGTGTGGTCTGGTGCCCAACAGTAGTGCAGCTGGACTGTGTTGCAAGCAACCTTTAGAAAAGCTACAAACCTTAGATGCATAAGAATTGCCTCACATAGTATATGTCTGTGATGCCAATGTAGCTTTTTGAGTCACCTGCTGCTGGTGTTTCTGTTGCCCAGGCAAGTCTGGTGCGCACCAGGTCCAGCGGGTAGGTGGCAAGTACAGCAGTGGCACCTGCAGCAACAACAGGGCACATAAGACTCAAGGAAGAGCAGAAGGGTCTGGAGAGCCTTGAACCCATAGCCATTCAACCACCCTGCAGATGCAGTTGTACCACTGCACTGAATTTGAGCAATGTTGGCTGGTCTTCGGTGTACACTCGCAGAAGCAGTCCCTGTGCTCCAACACGCTCAATGCAGGAATGCTGGCCATACCATCCCACAGCAAAATATGCACTGGTGCTGCAGCTGCTGTTTGCATGTCTGTAAGTGACAAGCAACAGCTGGCTGGGGCTGTTCCTCCAGCCACTCATCTCCTGTCGATTAGACACATCTTACCTGAAGGGGAGTCGGGGCGGTACATGGACCCAGTCACAAAAGATACATTCACCAATGCCAGCCGGCTGATAGTGATAGCACCCACATCCCCTGTGGGTGCTATCACTATCAGCCGGCTGGCATTGGTGAATGTATCTTTTG
>JABEVS010000266.1:0-15045 GCA_018290735.1 Coelastrella sp. MACC-549 | reverse complement strand
CCCCCCCCCAGGGTCTGTCTGTCTGTCAAGCAGTGTCTGCTGCGCCTCACCTGATGCTGACCCGGCCAGCAGGTCCCAGACAGGCAAGCCCTGCTCAGGGCTGCCAGGCTGGCTGGCAGGAATCATCAGCTGGATGATGCCACGGCGGTAGTACTCATACAAACCTGGGGACAAGGGGGGCAGGAGGAGACAGCAGCACTGCTGGACTGCTGGCTCATGACCAGAGCAAGAATGCATGATGTTGCTAATGTGGCGTGCCCTCAAAGGCTGACACAGTTGTGCATGAGCAGCTGCGGAACACCAGTATGCCCAGCTCTTGTGGGTCTCCAGATTCCCCTTCATGCCAGTGGCAGTTGAGAAATCAATCAACTGAGGTTGCCAGCTAAGCGGTTAGATCGACAGTGTAGCTGCTGCTGAACGCCTCACCAAAGTGTATGGCAGCATATGGCACAATGCGCATGACACTGGCAGTATTGCCCCTGCAAGCACATCAGAAGAGTTGACAGAGAGTTGTCAATGTCCCATCATGTGCAGGCAAACAAGCCTGTTCATGCAACCACCACAGCAGCTATGGCAGGGAGTGTCACTGTTGCCACCTGTACCATCAGGCAAACATGACTTGTCATACAGCCCCTTGCTGCTGCTGCTGCTGGGTGTACCTGAAGAGGCCTGGAAGTCCGTCATGCTGCCAGATGTGGCTCAGCACACCGCCAACAGTCATGCCACTGCCTCCTCGGGTCTGCTCCGAGTGCGTGCAATTACAGCGGGACAATGCACAACAGGGGAAGCTAATGAGTAGTGTGTGCGCACGGGTCAAAAGCAGAGGCGCCACCCCCAGGGTAATTGCAGCGCATGTGGCCCAAGCTACATGTCTTGGATTTGCCTGGGAGGCGTTAAGATTGGACTTGTAGACTGCGGAAATGCTGTACCGGCTGCAATCAAGTCACAACGCATTGCCGACTTGCCATGCTATAACAAAATCCATCTCAGGCTGTGCAGATGCCAACGCATCCGACACACTTGCAGACCTGGAATATGATCTTAGTCCTTTCCAGCGGAGCCACACATGTCTTTGCAAGTCCCCCGGCACATCCTCCAGCAATCAATTCCTGGGGTTGTAACAATATCTGACGAGATGAGGACTGCACATGCAGTGCACTGGCTCTAGAGTAGGTTTACTGCTACACTGCCAGTTTAGCAGCGAATTTGGCACGGGCAGCAGCTACATAAGCTGCATTATCTTACCCTAGCAAACAATGGTAGCTGTCTCAGCCTTGTTTGTAAGTAGGATCCTGTGTCCTCCGATACATTTCCCCCTCGTGCCATCTACAGGTACAGCTATATGGTATGTCGGATCCAGTACTCACATTTATGCATCCAGATGCATATGATAAGTGAAGATACTGTACTCATAATACAAGCATGCTAAAGGGCTTCCCTTTGCCGAATGCATGCATCGCTTGCACGCCTGTATTATGTAAAAGTTTAGTTCAGAGTTCCTGGCCGGTACCAATGCAGGCATCCAACAACCACTTTTGTCTCTACGCATGTCAAGCGCCAAGCGCTAGTGCCTCACCGCTGGTCCCGGCTTGACAGAGCCCCACGTCATCTGAAATGCTGCACGTCACACGCTTTGGTGAAAATAGCATATTCCCTAATGTATTGCATTTTACAAGCACAAAGACGCAGCAACTGGCTCTTGCATAGCGTACTGTGCTGTAGCACAGTCTTTTTGCAGTAATTGCGTGGCAGTTAACGTTGGTTGAGCAGCACCGCGCTTTGATGAATGTGGGCACTGTGTCCATGTAACAGTCCGCCATTTGCCACAGTGTACAAGAAGTGAGGCTATTGTTGGGCAGCATGGCCACTACTTGGCACTGGCACTGCTGCAGCCCAGGTGGTCTTGCCTCTGTCTCATGCAAACGTGTCGTGCTGAACAAGTCACACAGGCAAGCCGGCAATGTTCTTCACGGATGCTGCGCCGATCAAGAAGCGCCATACAGTGTGAAGGCAGCAAGCAAAAGTCAAGTGACCGGTCCTGGGTTGCAGCAGCATAAGTATCCAGAGCATAGGTGTAGCAAATTGTATGCCGTGTCTGTAACAAGCACTGGAGGACAAGACAGTTATCTACCTCCGGTTAGTGCAGTGTGATACAGCCCTGTTGGCAGCCTTAGAGCTCATCCGGCAGTCTTCCACTGAAAGACAGACTTGCATGTTGTGTGTCAGGGGTGTGCACACAACAGAGTGCAGCATGTTGAGATATGCAGTGCACAATTTGAAGAAAGGGTGCGCTGCACTGTCTCGGCCTACAACCTGCCGGAGCTCAATCCAAATCCTTGTCTGCTGCATGCCTTCACCACCCTGCTTGCCTGCAGTGGCGCAAAGTGGTGGCTGTCACAGCCGGTTGCCTTCTGCTGTGCAGTCTGCATCGCAACACCTTCTCTGTGCTGCTGCCTGACCTGTGTCAGCAGCTGGGTCTGCGCGCCTCACAGGCTGGTGCTGTTCAGGCAGCAATGCTGACTGCCTACCTGGTGGGACAGGTGCCTGCAGGGAGGCTAGCTGACAAGTATGGTGGCACCAGGTGAGGAGGTCAAGTGTGACACAACTTGGGGACAAGCCAAAGGCCCTGCCAGTGGAGATGGGGAAACGCCAGTGGCGCAATGCATGGATGATCAGAGCAGTTTGATCGTCCTGCAGCTCAAAGCCCAAGAACATCATCTAATGTGATCCCTGCTGGCTGCCTTGCCACAGGGTATTGTTGTGGGGCCTAGCCCTGTGGTCCACAGCCACAGCTTTAACGGCCGCAGCAGGCCATGGAGTCACAGCTGCTAGCAGTGGCAGTGGAGGCAGCAGTGCCTGGCCGCTGACCATCATCCTCCTGTCTCGGGTGATGTTGGGGCTGGCATCTGCATGTGCCATGCCCTGTGTGACGGCCACAGCAGTGAAGTGGGTCCCAACAACTGAGAGAGCATCAACGATCTCTTTTGTGTATGCAAACTCCAGCATAGGTGGGTGGGTAAGTCCATGTTCCTAAGGCCATGCTTTACAGAAGTACAGCCAGCTGGCACCCTGCTACACAACAAGTGCACACATTCTGTTTGTCAGGACAGCAGACAGCATTCTGCAGTACCACACCATTGATTATGCAGTGCTCCACCCCAGCAGCATTTGAGCTGACCTTGTGCATATTTTGCGGACTTCGATTGTTCTGTGGTGTCATCTTCCGGCCCTTTGTTTGTTCTCAGGAGGTGTAATTGGGCTGACCATGGTGCCCCTGCTGGCAGACGCTCTTGGTGGTGAAGCTGCATTCCTGCTGTCGGGAGCCCTTGGCATCACCTGGGCGGTGTGTGGGGCGCTGATAATGAGACAACTGCAAAAGACAGCCATTCGCAGCACCACAGCAAGTAGCAGACAAGAGAAGCAGCAGCAGCGTGAGAAACTCAACTGGCGCCTTGATGCTGGCAGCTGGCGGCAGGTGGCTCTGTTGTGTTATGCGCATGGTGTCATTGGCTTGGGATTCTTTTTTATGCAGGTATGCTCAGCCACACCACATGTCCTGCCACTGCTCTGCTCTGCCCTGTTCTTTCAACAGGCATGGTGGTGCGACATTCGGCATCTTCTCGTCTGGCTGTTTGACTGTGACTGTACAGCCTATTGGTACAGCCTTCTGGGGCAAGGATAGATAATCTTGTGTGCACAGTATCTCTGCTTTACCTCAAGGGGGGGTGCCATGCACAGAACATTACATCACAAAATTGGTGATAGCGCTTTAAAAGGCCACTCAGATGTTTCTGTTGTCAGGTGGTAGCATCAGGAACCATCTTTTATGCAGCTGTGCAGTTTAGTAACTGCAGATGAGGTGGTGATGGGGGGCTTGACAGCAGTGGGGTGCTGAGTTGATGATATAAAATGTGAGATGCTTCAAGGATCCAGTGTGTTGAGTTCTGAAGCTTATGCCACTCAAGTGGGTGCCTCACCTGAAAGGTGTTGAGCGGTACAGCTTACACCCTGTTGTGTTTCATGATCTTCTATGTCTGCAGAACTTCATTCCTTTGCTGCTCAGCTCCCTCGGCAGTGGCAGCCTCGCCCTCACCGGCCGCCTGAGCAGTCAACCCTGGCTGGCTGCTGCAGTGGTTGGGATGATGGCAGGAACAGCAGCAGACAGGTGGGGATCTTCAGGTATTTAGCCTCAGGAGGCTCATAGCTCAGCAGTTCAAGGTTTTGTGCCTAGCACTGTGTACAGCATCAGCAATGATCTTTTCAACAGTTGGACAGCCAAGCAAGTCTTGGGCGCTGACTGTTGCATAGCAGTGCAGCAGCCAGCCACAAGCCAATGCCAAAGACCTCATCACATCTTGCCATCATACTGCTGTTTCATCTGCTGCAGTTTGATACGTGGAGGCTTGCCAAGTTTGTTTGTCAGGCGGCTGATGCAAGGATTGTCCTTTCTGGGCTGTGGCCTGAGTGTTATACCCCTGGCCGTAAACCCCAACCTGGGCTTGACGCCTGCTGTTTGGTGTCTGACCGCAAACCTGACCTTCTACAGTTGCAGTTATGGCGGTTTTCATGCCCACTTGCTGGATGTAGCTGGGAGGTACGCGGGTGTGCTGCAGGGCCTCACCAACAGTGCCAGTATACTGATGGGGATTCTGGGCAACTTGCTGGCCGGGATTGTGGTTGAAAACACTGGGTCTTACTCTGCTCTTTTCTGGTTGCTGGCATTTGTGTACATATCAGGTGCAGTTGTATGGTGTCTGTGCAGCACAAGTCATCAGTTGCAACCAGCTGGTTGAGGGGTGACTTGGGAGGGGTGACGTTGAAGCAGGTCATTAGCAAGGCACAGATTTTATTAGCTGGCATACGTTCAGCTCAACACACCCAGCAGGCAGCAGACTATCATAACTGTATGGCAGTGACTTCCACATTAAACAGCCTTCAAGCCATTGCAAGATTTTGTAAAGTGACCATCATGGCAAGAGCACAAGATGACCTAGTCGCACGACAGGACTGCAGGACGCTCATTTGGCCAACTGTGCTGATTCAGCTATTTGTTTGAACACTGTTACATGTTATATGCCAGCAACGGTGTGAACCAGAGTGCTTCGACTCCGTCAATAGTCATGACAATTAGGCTGGCATTTGGTGTTGCAGTCACTGAGACTGTGGGCGCTCCGAGGAGCAAACTACCCTGCACAGCTGAAACTGATCTGCAGGGATGCTTCGCTCAACGCGTGTGCTGCTACGGGCTGCATGTCGGTTGCAAGCCCTAGCCCAGCAAGGTAAAATGAAAATGATAAACCAATAGCACGATGAGGCAGCCTGGCCTCACCTGCTCCTGTGCTGGGAGTGCAGGTACGCGGGGAACGCTTTGTGGGTTCCATGCAGCTGCTGCAGCCGGCAAGTTCAGTGGATCTCGCAATTCATACGGAGCCGGTGCTGCGGTGTTAATGGTGGCTGGAGCAGCGATGCTAGGTGCGCAAATGATCATTGCAGCTGATGCAGTGTTTCATGTAGCAGCGACTGCTTCAGCCCGTTCCACCAGCAATGGTGCTAGCGATCGCCAGGATCTAGTAACAACTTTGTTCTTCGCTGTTGAACATCTGTACTAGCTTCCTGTGGAGCTTTTGGAGAAGAACGGCATTATAAACTGCTGCCCTGGTTCACCCTGCTGTAGATTTCAAGATCTTCTAGCTGCATCCAGAGTCTTTATATACAGTGAACTTCCCATTGTTGTCTATAACAGCCTACTGGTTGTCTTATTCACCTGTCAACTGCATCAAGATAGTTGGCTATGGGCAGACAACATACTATCGTGTCATTGCTCACTGGTGTTGACCATGCAGGCTTTGCCCCTAGTGCTCTTGCTGAGGCACCTGCTGCTCTTGAGCGTGAAGAGCTGAGCTTCATCATGATCAAGCCCGATGGAGTGCAGCGAGGACTCATTGCCGAGATCATCAGCAGGTGAAGGACTGGTAGCATATGCACAAGTGTTATCTGAGACATACCTTGCACTCAAACATTGAAGGGAACATGTAGCTCGAGCAAAATCTTGTATACACAGTATTCTTAGCCATGCAGTTAGTTGTTGCGTGAGCAGCAAGATATAAGCTGCATGAATAGCAGTGATTTCAGTGTTTTTTCCCTCCACTGTCACAGGTTTGAGCGCAAGGGGTACAAGTTAGTGGGCATCAAGGTGATGGTGCCTTCACAGGTGAGTTCAGGGATAAGATGTGCCTGGTCATGGTGGTGATATTTGGAAGTGGATGGAAAGGAAAAACAGCAGCAAGTTGCAAGTGGAATGTTGATCAGCGGCTAATGGCCGCTTGCCTCTGAGCCCATCCCTCCCAACAAGCCCTTGCAAGACCTTGCAGCACTGCCATACAGCACAAGTAGTCCTCCATATTGGCAGTACAGCTGTTTGTCTTGGATTCAATGCGGAATTGTTGGGTCTCACTCAATGGTGGCTCATACTGCATTAGATTGTGGGCACCCCCAAGGGCACTATCACATACGCAGCCATTGCCCGTGAACACCCACAACCCCTGCTCATACACCCCTCAGCACTGCTCAAATGGCATCTCAGTATGGTGTGTGTGAGGCTGCTGCAGGCACTTGCTGCTAAGCACTATGCTGAGCATGAGGGCAAGCCCTTCTTCCCCAAGCTTGTGAATTTCTTGAGCTCTGGCCCTGTTGTTGCCATGGTGTGGGAAGGCAAGCAGGTTGTCAAGTACGGCAGAACCATGATCGGGGCCACAAACCCCCTCGCATCTGCTCCCGGAACAATCAGGTGAGCCAAGTGCTGCCAGGCTTACAAATGCAGGGGTTTGTGCAGCTGCTTCTGATATTGCAAACTGGCGGGCTGAATCCAAGTGTCTGGGTTACTGGTGCTTGCAGGACAGCAGGTTCACAAGGCGCTGAGTTGCTGCAGATCTCATTCCAATGCTCAAGAGATTTGCAGAGACTCATTGGCTTCTCAAGATTCTGCCTAATGGCGAGTAATTCATTGAGTTCTCGTCTGTAAGTATGATGTCCAGTAAATGACATGCCATGTTGTCAACTGAGCATCATGTCTCAAATGACCTTCAGGGGTGACTTTGGCATTGACACTGGCCGCAACATCATTCACGGATCAGACTCTGTTGAGGTGCGCTTGTACCACAAGAGATTGGCTGCCCTAGCTGCCAATGCCCTGCGTTGGTATCCTATCATTGACACATCAACCAGCACATACTCAATTATCACAGCCGCATGGCCAGGATCAAACCTTTGATCATGCAGTGGCACCAGCAGCATGCGCAATGCTCTTTGAAAGGTTTGGATAACGCGTTTTATCTGCACCAAACTGTACTGTGATCTGGTTCACTGGGTTGCTGCTGTATGAGCTGTTGCCTGTCAGCTCATCAGTGCTTTATGTGTGTGTACTTTCTGCTGCTGCAGTCAGCACAGCGTGAGATCGCTCTTTGGTTCAAAGCTGAGGAGCTGGCTGACTACACGCCCACCACTTGTGCCTGGGTCTATGAATGATGTAAACTGATGATGCGGAGGAGTATGCAGCGAACGCAGTAGGCTGCATGCTGGTATACATGCAGCATGGTAGTTGGATGTGATGTTGTGCTGTCGTGGCCATCATGTTTTCTATGCATTCTTTAGCTGAGCCTGTCATGCTGCAGGATGTCGTGCGTGGCCACTTGGACTGCTACCCTTGCAAGTTGCAGTTGTACAGCAGAACCATTCAAGCCATAATGGCTTGCACTCGCATAAGTTCTTCACTTTTCATGCATTAGGTGGATGCCAGGCTCATCCTTTCTGCTTCTGAGACCAGACTCAGGACGCCTCAGGTAGCATAGGCAGCTGTCAGTCATCAACACAGCGCAGGACTGTTTTGGGGGGTTCACTGAACTCAGGCTTATTACCGTATTCTGAGACTGCATGGTCGAGAATTCCACGCGGTTGCGTACAGGCGAGCTGTGTTTGTAATAACGACGTTCTGAGTGGAATCTGCGCTGCTGTTGTCCCAATGTATGGCGATCAGATGGTGTGACGAGGGTTCTGATGGTACAGAAGCTTTGGACGAGGTGGTCAATGGCGTGCTGCAGGACAAGGTGCGTATACTATGTCGACTGACAAAGCACAAAGATATAACTTGTAAGGGCCCGCATCATCATCTTGTGCGTGCAAGGACAACTCTGAGCAGCTGCAGCACTACAAACACACCATTGATCAGTACAACAGCTTTCTCTTCTGCGCGCAAGCATCGTCAACAGTGAAAATGCGTTTGGTCTGCCAAGGCGCAGGCGCCTTCAATCCCTATCGACAACAGGGTCTGCAACAGCAGCGGAGAGCCAGGCCAGGTCGCACTTGCGCATGCAAGGTGCCAACTAGCTCACCATGCCAGCTCTGTTGTAATATGACATGTAGATGAAACCAATGAGCTAGCCTATGTCTGAGATTTCAGCCATTGTCTGCAATCTGGCGCTCACTGTGCCAACCTTCTCGTCGCAGATCTCTAACAGCACTGTGTCAGCTGTTGATCAGGAGGGTCTTGTATTCAGCAGAGGAGGCTCAGATGCTTGGGACTCAGCAGCAGTCGGCAGCCCAGTGGTAGGTGTGCCTGTGGGCTTCAAATGGCAGGATTGCTATTGGTGCAACTCACAGCAGCTGTACTCCAGCGCTGTACTCCAGCGCTGCCATCAGAACCCTGCTGCAAATACACCAAGCTGTCCTTTGTAAACGCGCACATAATCATTTTCTTTGCTTGGCAGGTACGCTGTTACATGGGTGACAATGAGCAGCGCTGGTACATGTGGTACTCAGGCAGCAGCAAACCTCTGCCAGGACTGTCAGGAGTGGCACCAGCAGCAGGGAGTGTAGGTGCGGCGACGTTCATCAATAGCAGCGTTGTGCATGTGACTTATCACTGTTGGCGTACCGCTGTGTGTCTCTGCAGCTGCACCTGGCCTGCAGCGCTGCCAGTCTGCAGCTAGAATCCTTCCCCCCTGGGCCTCTCCTGTCTCCTGTCAGACGTTGAGCTGGAGCTGGTAACACCCCAACAGCAGTAGCTGTGACATGGCTACCAGACAACTCCAGATTGTATGACGACATGTGCCTGTTGCAAGTGAAATGCAGGTGTTGCTGTTTCCAATGATGGCATCAACTGGCTGCGAGGTGATGGTCTGGTTGAGGGTCACCGGGGGGTTGCTAAGGCCGGTGATGTGGGTGTGGTGCTGGGACCAAACGCCGACAACTGGTGGACACTCGACACTGCACACCTACAAGTGTCAGATGTACAGGTCAGCAGCAGTGTCCCTCCTGAACAACAGCAGCTGAAGCAGAGGTGTTTGTCGGTGTAAACAGGTTGGGTTACAAACGCAGCTATGAATGGCACAAGCCTCCTAGTTGTACCATGTCTGATTGTAGCAGCAGTGAAGGTCATGGTGCCTTGCAGCAGCTTGATGAATTGAACAGCTGTCATGTGGTGATGCAAACACATGGCCATCAGCAATGCACAGTAGCTGTGTTGATTGCCCTGTTGTCCAGCCACAATCCTTGGTGTGGCCTGCAGGTGTTGTCCACCAGCAGTGTGAGCAGTGGTGTGGGGGTGTATTGGATGTTCTACAGTGGTGGCGACTTTGAGGCAGTACCAGCACCTCCAGGCTTGCCAGGTGTTGATGCAGGTGCTGCGGTTGAGGGGCTCAGAATGAGACCAGGACTCGCCATGAGCCAGGTCAGCAGGCACACTGGCATCAGTCCATGAAGCATATGCATCAGCTGAACTGTTGTTGACCAGCGTATGCCGGCTGCTCTTCCCAGCAACACATTCCTGTGCTTCCTGAGTACATTCGGCACATAGCTGCCTAGGCATGCACACCTCTGTTGATGTTGCTGGAGAGGTGAAGATGTGAGTCACTCCTTGTCATTGCAGGATGGTCGCAACTGGGCACGGATAGAAGCAGACCACCACACTGGGGCACTGTTTGATGTAGGGCAAGCTGGTGAATGGGATTCACATTATATCGGACATCCCCAGGTAGTAGCAGCGGGGCCCCGTGACATGCGCATGTACTACCACTCATTTGATGCAGCTGCCAGCAAGTTCAGAATTGGCATTGCTACATCAAAAGATGGCTTTAACTGGATCAAGGGCGGGCCGGTGTTCCAGGGTGGAGGACCTGGCGACTTCGATGCAGCTGGTGCTGCTGCTTGCCATGTGGTAGGTGGACTGCCAGAAGCAGCCATTCAATTGTGGAACAGAATGTAGTGTCTCTAGGTGTGCATCAGTGCAACCTGCAACCAGTTTATAACTGCAGCTTTTTGCTGTAACCTGGCTGTGCTGGTGAGCATTCACCACCGGCACTCGTTGGCTATCAGTGTTCCTGAGAACATCACCTCTGTACCTCACAACCGCCATGTTGAGAAAGCAAACAAAAGCAGCCAACCCTTTACACCTACACACTTTTGCACCCGTCACTTGTGTGACACTGGCAGGTGCGTGACCCTGACAGGAAGCAGTTCCTCATGTTCTATGAGGCAGTAGCAGCAGATGGCATCCGCAGCATTGGACTTGCCACATCGGCAGATGGCAGAAAGGGTTGGCAGCGCCAGCCTGCTCCTGTTCTGACCGCCTCAGAAGCCCCTGGTGCCTGGGATGCTGGCAGTGTTGGGGCACCATGTGCAGTGGTGATGTCAGAAGGCAGGTGGCGGCTGTACTACGCTGGCCGGTCACAGCAGCAGGGGCCTTGGGAGGGTATTGGTGTCGCTCTGGGATCAGCAGATAATCACAATGGGCGGTGGCAGCTGAACTTCAAGCGCAGGGTTGGCAGGAAAGAGGCAGCACAGCCAGCAACAAACTGACGCTTTTTCGTATGCCCTGCTTGTGACACTATGTAGCACTATATGCTCCTCAGCATGGCATGCGGCAGAAAGTCCTTCAAGCAGTGCCTGGTGCTGCTGCTGTGTCTGTACGCATATGCAAGGAGCCATGGCAGTGGCCAGTGTTGGATGATACCGGGTATCATCCAACACATGGTGTGCATGTACACCACAGTGACTGAGTGTACCCGGCAGCAGGTTGCTGACTCGGGTGGTCGGACCACTGGCCCTGGCGCTCCGGCCACATGCTGCTTGCCGCTGGTTGACGTGCTTCTAATGCAGTTTGAGCGCAGCTAGGGTGGCACCTGTATATATACCCAATTAATAGTAGTATGTTTGTCGTACCTCCATATCACCTGCGATTTACATTATACATGTGTGCTGCTGGTCAACAGCGTCCGGGATGATCCCGGACGACAATAATTGTGTCATTCTCCTCGTCATTAAAGCGCTCGTCCCTGCAATGCTTCACAATTCCCCGGAGGTTGCGGACCGCTGGCAACTTGCCGCCCGGCGCCTAATACTATTAGTACTACGGGTGCTGACACCAGCTCGTAGTACTACTTCACGCGTTTAATTCACGCAACGAGCTGCGCTTACTAAGGCTGAACCTCGCAAATTCAGCATGACGGCTACTTGACGGTTGCATGACAACGAATCATTCTGATAGACCACAGATAACAGAAGGGCCACGCGCTGTGGCCGTCCCGGAGAAAGAGGGGCCACGCCCCCGTCGCTCCTGAAGGGCACAGGGTGTGCCGCGTGCCTAGCTGCCCTGAGCATGCTGTTGCGCAGCAGTCGGGGTCCTAGCTCGCATGCGAGTGACAGCTCACCGAAGCAACTACAATGTTGGCCCCCTGTGTTTCAATTAAGGCTTCACTCCATGGTCAGCCGTTGCACAACAGCATGCCATGGGCAGTGACACAGCTCATGCATGAGGTACCGCCCGCAAGCCTTAAGGAGGGGCATCCTGCCCCCCCTTGGAACCCCCTGGGAATCCTTCACTCTCGCCGTCGCCAGTGACACAGCACAGCCACACCCAAAACACAAGCTGTGCAGGCAGTGCAACTGAGCAGTTGCAGCCAGGTACGTAGACCTCCAGCAGGACCTTTGGGACCCCCCTGGGATTCTTTCACTCTAGCGCATTTGCCATTGCATTCCAACTTGCTGCATGGCTATTTTCTTTAACCCTAGCCGTGGCCAGTGGTCACTGACAGTGCCAAAACAACACAACCACACCTGTGTGGGTACCCATCGCGTGATGATCACAAGCTGTGCAGGCAATGTCTGTTTGCAACTGAGCAGCTGCGGCTTGAGGTACTGCTTGGAATGGGAGAATGCATTCCTTATGGATCAATCATCCAAAAAGGGCCACCTGCTTTAATCTTTGAAGGGAGGAAAGAGGACTCCAGCACAGTTCTGGCGAGGAGATGGCCACCCCAGCTCAACCTTGAAAAGGGAGGGAAAAAAACAAAAGGCAAAATGAAAGTTTCAGCCCAGCTCAGCAGAAAGGAAAAAAGGCTGCTCTGTCTCTAAGGGCAATGCTTTGCTTAACCTTGGTCTGTTGCTGTTATCTTTGCTTTGAACGTTTCATCAGTTCTTTTCATTTATTCCTGACACAGAGGCTCCTCCTGCTTGACTTTACTGTGTGCTGCTTGATTGTGTGGCTATGTCAACTGCTTGCTGTGGCTATCTGGAACTCATATGGGCGTGTGTGAGTGAGTGTGTGCGTGTGTGTATATATGTTCGGTCCCAGGGGGGTTCCAAAGGGGGGCAGGATCCCCCCCCTCCAGGCAGCACCTCATGAGCATGGAGCTGCTCTATCTCCTAGGACATTGCTTTGCTTAACCTTGGTCTGTTGCTGTTATCCTCTGCTTTGAACGTTTTATCAGATCTTTTCATTCATTCTTGAAATGAAGGCCCCTCCTGCTTGACTTGACTGTATGCTGCTCAATTGTGTGGCTATGCTGGACTGCTTGCTGTGGCTATCAGGAACTCATGTGTGTGTGTGTGTGTGTGTGTGTGTGTGTGTGTGTGTGTGTGTGTGTGTGTGTGTGTGTGTGTGTGTGTGTGTGTGTGTGTGTGTGTGTGTGTGTGTGTGGTCCCGAAGGGGTCTGAGGGGGGGCATCCTGCCCCCCCTCCAGGCGGTACCTTATGCTGCAGGAAGGAGCTGCTCTGTTGCCAATATATGCACAAACATGCCAGGTCTCTATTGACATTGCTTTTTGGGTTTTCTATTGCCTGTTTCACAATTTGTCTTTTGTGGTTCTCACCGTCTGCATGTTATGCCTTCGCTCCCCAGGCAGTAGTCAACACCATCTATGACCACTTTGCTGAGCCCGACCCTTGGCATCTCCTCTGTTTTGGCTCCAACTGCCCTCAGCCGGTGCAAGTTGGGTATGTCACGAACAGCAACAGACCTCCAGTTGGGTTGCTCCAATGCAGGGTCAGCACCTAAGGTCACTAGAGGTAAACGCCTTGAACAAACTGCACATGCACAGTTTGGCTTTTGCAGTCTTGCGTCAAGGCAAGCACGCAGCTTTCCAGCCTCTTGGGTGAAGAATGATAACATATCTGAATTCTTTGTGTATGAGGGTAACCCTGTCAGACTAGGAACCAACAGCTTGCGCAGTGCTGCAAGATCAGCATCTGCTTGTGCAGAACTGTCTGGGACACTGGCTGAACTTGTGGCACTGTTCCTTGCAACAGACAGCCTTGCTTTTTTGTTCCAGACTTCTAGATATGCGTTGTGCATGCACTCCTGCAAAAAGAATTGGGTAGAACATTGCTGTGCAAGTGACCCTTGTCCAAGGTATAGCTCTTAGCAGTTTGGTGTGAGCTACTGTTTATGTTGCTAGCAGGCTTCATCACCTAGGTTGTGCTATGAAGTTGGCAATTATGAAAAGGGAAACTTAGTAAAAGTAATTGCCTGGGGTGCCTGATTCTTTGTTCTTTTTCTTCTTCTCTTCTTACCATCATGCAGTAGTTCCACCTCAAAGCAAGTGTGTTCAAAATAGGAAAGCCAGGACACTATGTACCAGTTGGGACTGCCTCTGCCTCCTCTCATCCTCACACATGATGGTGTGAGCAGTAACAGCATTACCTATGTTGTTGTGAGGTCTTCGGGGCCCTGTGCGCACGGTGATTGCAGTGTGTATGCGCCCCCGGCGATCAGAATTATCAAGCAGTGATGAATCTTAGAGCATCCTTCAAGGTTCACTAGGGAGAGCTCATTCACAACATCATTCCTACTACTTCCAAACACAGACCTTGGAGGGTCGGTAAAGTAAAAACTTTCAACAAGAGCAAAAAAAAAATATAGAAGAAAAAATAATGAATTTTGGCCTTATGGGGTTGCTGGCTAGCATCATACGGGTGGGATGTCCTGAGCACAGAAGTTGCATTTCTGGCATATTTGGGGAACAGAGTTCCCTCACTCCCAGAGCATTCCCTAGACCAATGCACGCTTCTGCAATGCACCTTTCTCTATATCATTGCTATCCGCACTGTCTCTCAGCACCTGCAACTGCACACCCCTGTTCCATACGAGTCATTTGTCGATCTGCACGTCCATGTTGCCTGCTTTTGTGGTGTTCATCGTACCGCTTGTGGTGATGGTGCATCTAGAGCCCTGAAGTGCCATGTCTCGCCTCGAGGAGCCTGCGATGGTGGTGCAGTACAAGTAGCACTGCAGCCTGCCTCCACTCGATGTGCTGTCGTGCTGTCCAGGGGCACTCCCGCTCTTACAAAGTAAAAATCTTGATAAATGATAAATTGTTATCTTAACGTGTGACATAAGCATTCCGTGGGCTCGCTACGAATTGAAGCACCTGTACCTGCAGTGGCTCTGGAGGGTAACGAATCAAACGTCATGTTAACAATAAGTTGTGAATAATGCAAAGCTATTGACTGCATGCGTGCCCTGAGGGCGTCGTCGGCCATTGTTCGCAGTTTAAGTTACACAAGTGCAACCCGCCCGTTAGCGAACCAAGTACAGGCTCATTGGGCATAGCACAGTATTTGATCACAGTAGGTATACACATACAGCAAGCTCATTTGAGCCAGTTGTTCAACAACCGGGATTGGTAGATGGCGGGTACTGCATGTCGCCCCATCGCCTCACCTACACTCAATCACTAGGCTGTAGTTTTAGCTGACCAACACGCTAACACACCA
>JABEVS010000265.1:0-90182 GCA_018290735.1 Coelastrella sp. MACC-549 | reverse complement strand
GGTTGGACGCATACCCTGCTGTTCACTACATCCACAAATCATTGCAGAGCCGGTAGTCTATGTACATGTACAGACGGCCCTCCAATGATTTGTGGATGTAGTGAACAGCAGGGTATGCGTCCAACCGAGCCTCTACCCCCTGTGGGCCAACCATTGGCAGCTGCTCCAACACTGCTGTGAGCTCTTCATTCAACACAGACAGTTGGCTGCTGGTTAGAACCTGTGGTAGTTGTGGCTGATACATGTCTGCTGTGGGTGCCGCTGCTGCGAGCGCTGGGGCTGCAGCAGCAGCAGGAGCCGGGGCAGCCGCAACTGGTGCTGCAGCTGCTGCCTCAGGCTGTGGAGCATCAGGGAATGTAATGACATCATCAACAAAGACAAAGCCAGCCTGGCCAGAACAGGCGATTCGCTTGGTTACAGCAGCTATGGCTGCTTGGCGGCTGATGCTGCTCTGAACTGGAACTCCATTGATGACACTGAAATCCCCAGATGCTGCATGAGGATACCAAATGTAGTGGCCATACGCTGGGTTGACATGAGCGTACCACTCCTTGAAAGTCTCCTTGTCAATCAGGACATCATACATGCCTCCAGCATCACCTCCTACTACCCAGAGGCATGGCACCTGCTTGCGCATGGGGGCAGCAGTGCCAAGGCCCACTGTAAGTTCAGCTGGTGGGGTCCTGCCGATTATGTATGGCCTGAGCTCTCCATCAATGCCACGAAGCTCGGGCAAGTTCTGCTGCAACACTTGAATACCCATCCGCTTGCACTGCTTCTCAGTTAAGAGCAGGATGTTGCTGCCATCATCATTCACAGCCAAGTTGATATCGAACCGCTGCCCATGCCCAAACTGCACATACAGGCCGTGGTCTGGGTCTGGTGATGACAGGCGGTTGAGGACTTGAGTGCTCTGCAGGTGAGCCTGGTAGTCCAGAGGCCTTGGCTTGAAAAGCAGCTGGGGTGCTGCCAGCAGGCTTTGCACCTGCTGCTCAGGTGTAGCTGCTGCATCAGCAGCTGCAGCAGTAGGAACCGGCGCAGCTGCATGCTGCATGTCATGCTCATTGAGCATCTGCAGGGCAGCAGTCTTGAAGTCAGGTACTGCTTCCTGTAAAGCTGTGAAGAACTCAGTAAGAGCCACAACCTGCTGCTCCAGGCTGGACTGTGCAAATGCCTTCTGCATGGCACGAGTCAGCTGCAATAGCTGCTCTGCTGCTGCGGGTGAAAGCATGCTGATGGTTGTGCTGATGAGCTGTGCTGCAGAGGTGAGCACATGGGTCAGCAGGGTGAGCTTCTGCTGTCCATCCTCCCTGGGGCTGCAGCGTCCACCTTGCTTGGTGTTGGGGTCAGCTGGAGCTGCTTGCACTATGCTTTCAAAGCCAACAGGCTTGCTCCGGCGAGTTGCTGCCATGGCATACAGGGCTTCAGCTGCTGTGTATGGCTCTGGGGTGTGCAGCCCAGCTGCTGCAAGCGGCTGGTTGGGGTCAACTTGTGCTAGGAACCCCAAGTGTGACCAGCCAACAGGCCCAGCAGCTGATGGTGGAGCTGAGGGATGTGCTGCTGCGCTGCTGCTGCTGGCTGCCCATGGATTGAATGGTGGCTGTTGCTGTTGCTGCTGCTGTTGCTGACCCAGTGCTGCATGAGGTGTGGCAGCCATGCCAAACTGGCTGGGAGCAGGACCACCATAGGCAGAGCCTCCGAACATGCTGGATCTGTCGTTCCATCCGCTGGCCATGGATGGTGCACCAGATGGGACTGAGCCAGCAGTGTACTGTGACATGTCAGGCATCCATCCTGCTGCTGCTGTTTTGCTGTTCAGTGCCTGCTGTACTGCTTGGGAGTGCAGTGCTGCTGGGGGCAGCAGACCCTTGTGGGATGCCTCCAGCACAGCAGAGTGCACCCTGTCAAGCTTGGGCACAATATGCTGTTCCAGGCACTTGGTGATGTAGGTGACAATGGCTTTTGTGGGGGCCCTGTCAGTAGGTTTCCAGTTCTCCCGGGCCTTCTGGGGGTCGGCATACCAGCATTCGTGCTAAATCTGGAAGTCACAGGTGGGACAGGGCGGGCCACCTGGTCGTGGCTGGCCCTTGCCATTTCCTTCTCCAGTGGCCTTGCCAGGCTTGACCTGACCATGAGCTGCAGCAGCAGTGAGCTCCTGCAGCTGCATGTGCATGGCACTGAGTGCGTGCATGAGGTGTGCCACTTCAGGAGTGCTGCTGCTGCGATTTCCTGAGCTGTGGCTGTCTGGCTGCTGAGGGCTGGGCGCTGATGTTTGCTGCTGCTGCTGTGGGTCCTCTGCTGATGCTGCGAGCTGAGCTGCCAGTGCTGCCTTAGGAGTGGTCTTTCGGCAATATCTGTTGGTGTGACGGGCCTTCAGGTCGCACTGGGCACAGATGGCATCTGGGTGCAGTGGTTGCTTCACTGCTACACTCAGGCCAGGAATGATGCTCTGTAGCTTCTCTTCACTGCGAGTGTCTGCCAGCACCTTGTCCTGATGCTCTTGGGACCAGCGCTGCTGCCCATGCAGCAGCAGTTTGCTCGCAGCCGGGATCGTCTGCTTGCGCCAGGCGATGCAGTTGCCAGCAGCATTGCGGCTGAAATCACTGCTGGACGGGCCTGCTGCGCCATCACCTCCCTGGCCTAAGAGAGATGGGCGGCTAAACCCCACCCCGGGGTACCTGCTGCCTGTAGTGGCAGCAAAGTGCAAATCAAATTGCACCGAGTTCTGACCATATCCCTCCACATTCTTGGCCTGCTCAATGGTGCGGTTCAGGCGGGTGGTGGGGTCACGCTCTGTGGCCAGGTTTGTGTCTGCCCAGACCCTCAGCTGATCTGAGAGGGCCAGATTGTTCAGCCCTCGGTAGAACACCATCTCTGGTGTTTTGGTGGCGGGGTCCACAAGGTGTGCTGCATCGTTGAACACCTTCTTTACCCGCTGTCCAAATAGGGCGACCGTGTCTGTGCCCTGTGTCTTAGGCTTGGCGAGCCTGTACAGCTGTTCCAGACGTTGGGCATCTCCAAGCCCAAAGATGACATCCATCACTACCCAGTAGTAACGGTACAGGGCATCTGATGGAGAGATGAAGTCCCCGTCGACCATGACAAAGTGGCCGACCTTTTTCACCTCATTGAGCTTGTCAAGGGCATCCTCAGCTGTCTTTTCATTTGCCTCTGCTGCTGTTTTGTTGGTGGCGTATGAGGTGCTTCTGCTGCTGAATGTAGCTGCATCCTCATTGGGCAACTGCACAGGGGCTGAGCCCAGTGAAGTGACTGCTGACCGCGCTGTCTGGAGCGCATTGCTGGCTGCCTGCAGCTGCACTGGTGTAGGTGACAGCAGCTGCAGCATGGCTGCTGCATCAGCAATTGGCTTGTACTGCAGCTCCAGACGTTTGCGCAGTGCCTCTTCAGCTGCGCCAGCCTGCGCAGTTGAGTGTGACAGCAGTGGGACAGCAATGATCTTGCTGAGCTCGTATGCTTCATCATAAGGCATGTACTGGTTCAGCACAGTCTTGCTCATGTAATGAGATGTATGCTTCTTGAATGATGAGGTGGCCATCCAGCCATCTGTCTCGGGAGCAATGCAGCTGACTATGAGTGCAAGACGGTCAGCAATGTTCCACTGTTTGGTAACATCAGAGGAGGGGGTCCGGGCCTTTTGCATGCTATCCATTTGTAGAATAGCCGCTTTGCCCTGGTCGTATCCCTCACCCCGCTGCATCCCATCCCAGCGATACACTACTTTGCTACTGCTGCCAAAACTGCTGTTCAACATGAAGGGATCCATCAGCAGGTCTATCTCGTCGAAGTAATTGAAAGATGAGCTGGCGGTGGATGCAATGAGCAAGGCTGCAGAGCTGCTGACAGCAGGAGCTGCTACTGGTGCTGCTGCTGGATTTGCAAACAGTGGATTACTGATAAACTGCTGGAACAACTGCTATGGCACTAACGGTGCAGCTGGTGGCCAC
Organism: Coelastrella sp. MACC-549; assembly: GCA_018290735.1. Lineage (NCBI taxonomy): Eukaryota > Viridiplantae > Chlorophyta > Chlorophyceae > Sphaeropleales > Scenedesmaceae > Coelastrella > Coelastrella sp. MACC-549. The sequence continues at coordinate 86,217 of JABEVS010000265.1, read as the reverse complement.
TGTGGTGTGTTGTTGCCAGAGTTATCACTATCTGGTGAGCTGCGTCCACGTGGTGTGTGAAAACCACCTTGTGGGCTATTAAATGGGCTAGTGGGGTTACTTAGCTCATGTTCGCCAGCAGCACCAGGATTGGGTCCTTCTGGGATAGGTGGCAGTGGGTCTTCTGGCTGATCAAGGTCCGGATCAAAACCGTGCTGCTCACCGAAGGGCTGCTGTAAGGCTGCTGGGTTGATTGCAGGTGCTGCCAGTGGTGGTACCGGGGGCTGGTACACAAGGGCTGCTGCTCTGGCTGCAACTGCTGTGGCTCTTGATGACCTCCTGAGCTGAGACTCAGAAAGTTGTGGCCCCTCTCCTAAGCCTAAAGAGAGTTCTGGCCCTTGCGCTCTGGAGCGCGTTTGCCTTTTGGATGATGTTGACGACGCCAGCAGAAGCTACTGCTGGTTGGGCTGTCGTCAATAAGCTGGAACAACTGCCCGTGGCTTGACAGTTGGATATTGGGAGCAGAGGCTCTATGTGCACATGCAGGTGCTTGACATATACACAGGAATCTCTGTCACAATTCAGGTTCTTGGATTTGAAGGCGCAGGCGGAATGTAGTGCAAACTACGGCTATCGAGTACTCGGATCACAGCTGAGAAATGCAAGCTTACTGTGGTGCAGCCATCCTGGTCGTTGCTTGGCCAATAGTGAAAGTACCCTAAGAACGCAAGCTATAGGTGTCCTCGGAGGTCTCGGTACTGCTCGGTGGAAGCTCGAGTGGGCGTTGAGCGGCTTGAATGCTTCAAAAGCTAACGCCAGGCAACTTTGCTGTCGTAAAGCTGCTGATGAATACTTCCAAAGAGACTAGCAAACCAAAGAATCCAAGAACAGGCGCAATGCTGCCTGCTCGGGAGTTAAGCTGCGATACGCAATCTGGAACTCACGTGAGACCTGAGTGACAGACTGGCGTGGTATGGCAAAAGGCAGGGCAATAGTCGACCAAAGACACACAGTAGCCAAATATAGGCAAACCTGGAATAAACCAGGTGGCATTCTGCTGTTGCACTGCTGCTGCAGCAGCAGTGTTACAAACTCGTGGCGTAACTGGCCACAGCAACTCGACTGATACACTAGTCAAATGGCAGAAAAGCTGAAAGCGCTACATATATCGACTGTCGACACAATAAGCTGCGTCACTCAGGCGACGCCGATGCAGCCAACAGCACAGTGCTCAACACGGCCAGGATGTTGAAACATGTGAACGCCCTGGTCGTTAAACATGAACCAAAGCAACATGGTAAACCAGGGGTCGTAAGGCTTACATATAGGGGAGGTCCCTTACTAATACTAAGCCTTACAACCCTGTGGCAAACCATGTCAGTGCATTTTGACTGGGGCAGTGCTCTGGGGGAGGTTCTAACTCACTTGTTGCAGCAACATGACACACAAACAATCTCGCTTCTCCTGTTGGTACAGCTGTACTCTGCAGGGTGACTGCAATCAAATGCAGCTAGTGCTGACATGCATGATGCTGCCTAGCAATATTAACACTAGGAAGATGGAAGATAGGAAAGGGATACCAGCCCCAAGGCCCTGCACATGCAAACCCACCAAGCCATCAAAAATGCATGACAAATGACACCATCAGCCATACCCAGTACTGCGTAGCAGATGCATTGCTACGCCATCAGGAAGGCTGCTGCGGAGGATGCCATTCAATATGACTCACAATTGGCAACTCAACAGCGCGACCAGCTTTTGCCCTTGCTTCTGTGCTTAAGGAGCACAGTATGCCAGCCAGGTACACCTTGGGATGCAAGTTGGTACCAGGCATCAGCAAGGGCTGACCTCGGGAACAAATGCAAGGTGCTGTGTACACAAAGAAGCTATGTTTGAGGCACGGCACCTAAAAGGGGGAGAATTTGAGGCAAACAGCCTCGCTGGCAGCTGTTGGGACTGCTGGTTCAGCAGCCTGTGACTGATGCAGGTGAAAAACCCTGTGAGAACTCGGGCAACAAGGGGAACACGCAACAAGGGAAACAAGCAAAACTGTTGAACATTGCATGGCAGAGCTTCCAAAATGATTCTGCCACAGTGGCGTAAACAGCTGAAGCAGTGAGCCAGAGTACATGCAACAAGGGAAGGCATGTTGGCAAGTAGGCTGCTGAAGCATGCAGCGATTAGTGCGAGTAAAACTGATTATGCACGTTAGCCAACTCAACGACTACGGCAGTGGCTGCTTGACACAGTGCTTCTGCACACTGCAGTACCAACCATGAGCCCAGCAAGGGGCACCATCAGCAGTTCTAGTGGCTGATGAACAGTACCTAAGACCAAACAACGCTCTCAACACATTTGAACAGATTAACAAGCTGCATTGCATTCAAGATGCAGCCACTGCCTGTGTAGCCGCACTGTGCTCACGTTCATCTGCTGTTGCGCTGTACAAATGAGACCCAACATCCTCAATGTCACTGTCAACTTCATCTAAGACGCCAAACAAGCTGACGTCGTCACTGTCGTGCAGCTGCAGGTGGGCATCAGAGTTTACTTCTTCACTTACAAGCTGCTCGGCCAATGCACTGTCAGGTATGAAACCATCATCATGCTCACCATAGTCGTCAAGCGTTCGGCTCTTGGAGAGGCTAGTCGCTGATGCAACCCCGCTACCCTGCTGCTCTTGCTTCCCAAGTGTCCACTCTAAACTGCCTTGCTTCCAGATGTCGCCAGAACCAGCCAGCAGCAGCTGCTGACGCACAGAGTGCTTGGCTGGCATGATGTTGCTGCTTGTTGCTGCTGGTACTGAATCCCTGGTGCCTGTGGGCAGCCATGTTGCTGCAGCTTTCCACCAGCCTTGAAGCCAGCCAGGCAAGTCCCGTCCCTGGTGCCCACCTGCATCGCAGCAGGTTGCAGCTGCAGTAGGCTTGCATGTACTGCCCTTACAGCCACAGCAGCAGCAGCTGCCCTGCTCACAATGGCACTTGTCACTGTCATGACTGCTATCCTTGCAGTTACCGCACTGGCAGCTGCAGTGCTTGCAATCACGGCCTTTGCAATCACATCTGTCACTGCTGTCAGCTCTGGTGCCTTTGCAGTGGCAGTGCCTACCTGCCCTGCAGCTCACAGAACATGGCTGACCTGACTTGCCACCATTCTTGGTCTTTTTGGACGGCAGTGAGGGGGTCTTGCCATCCCAGCCAGCATCCCTGAAAACCTGCAGAGGACAAACCGCACAATCCTGCTGATGCTTCCTGTGGCAAGTGATAGAGGTATGTTCAGCCACAGCGAGACTGGCAGTTACAGTCACTGAGCAATTCAGCATGCAGGCATAATAGGACAACATGGAAGACCTCCTTTGGCAGGCTTCAACATGCAGCGCTGCAGAAGCTTTGGGAGTGACATATGGCAGCACAGGCATTCCTCTCTACTGCAACAAGCCTGTGCATTCTTTTGTCATGCAACCAGAGGAATGGCAATGTACGTGCACCCAAAAGGGCCAAAGCAGCTCATATCTTGCAGTACCTGCATGGCATCGCCGATTGTGTGCAGTGCTTTATACAGCTTCCGCTTGCCCTCTTCTCCAGTAGTGCCAGTGGCCTCAGCAACCTCACGCCTTATGCGAAGACTGAGCTCACCATTCTTGGCTGATGCACCAGCCACAGCATCTTGGAAGCTTGTGTTGTATTTGATAACAAGGTTAGCCTGCACCACAACAGCAGACACTGAATTCTGCGGCAACTGACAGAGCTGAAGGCATATGACACACAGGGATTGAACTGGGCCAGTTGACTTCTGGGATAAGGTAGGTGAGACATCAGAACCCACAGTCTTCACATCCTCACCTCTCCAACAACACCCTTATAAACCACGGTCCACACAATTTTGGCCCTGTAGACCTCGTGCATGAAGGGCAGGACTTCATTCTCATCAAGCATTGTAACTTCTGCCAAGTTGGGGAAGTACTCTTTGATATTTGCAATCTTGCTGATGTTCATCGTCTGGCTCACAGGCCGGAACACTGCAGAGACACACAGGGGATCACTAGATCAGGAGGTGACCAAGCAGCATCAACGCACTGGCTGCTCTCTTTTGACACAAGATATACTACTGACATAGTTGTGGCAGGCATCCTGTTCCTTCAGCACCGCAGGTGTCAAAGAAACATCTGCAAACCGTTCACATGGCAGTAAGCACAGTCACAAGGCTTACATGGTGACATCGTAGCTCTGCCATGGTCACAGTGCATATCATTCTCCACCTTAGCAGTGATCTTCGCTTCTCCAACCTGAGCACAGCAGCAATAACAAACCCTGCTGAGTGCTGCAATCTTGCGCAAAGAGGTATGCCGCCACCTATCACCCGCAAGCACTGAAAGCAATCACTCGAAACCTCACCCTCTTACCAGTCAGTTAATTTCATGATCTGCTCACTGCGGTGAAGCGGCAGATACACCACATTTTTGACCAGAGACCCACAACAAGCATGGGCCTGCAGCTCACCCTTTTTGGCAGTTGTAAGTCCCCAGGGCCGATATCCGGGTCAACCTTCTTCATCTTGAAGGTGAGGTCAGCCATGCCCGACATGGCAGCAGGAACATAGGCGCCGGCTGGGGTTAGGATCTGGTAGTTGCGCAACCTGCAAGCAGTGGAAGGCACAGCAGAAGCCCTGAGCGACAGAAGCTGCAGCAAGTGCACTGGCGCCTGCAACAGCACAAATGCTGACTCAACATATCAAACACAGCACACCTTCCATCACTCTGTAGCCGCCCTCACTTCCGACACTTGAAACCAGTGATGCTCCAGCTGGACCTTGCACTCTTACCGCTTCTATTCCTCTGAACCCATGCCTCTTGTTGTACTGCTAGAGGACTGGATGCAGAATGGCTGGGGCCAGGGTCAGAGGTCAACAGAAAAGGATGGCTACACACCTGAGATATCCAACGCCCTTCCAAGGGAAGGGCTGTGCATGTTTATCATCGGGGTCTCTATGTAAGGGGTGCCCATGGCGAGTTGTCAGCATGAACGACGTTTCCTTGAAGATGGCCATCCATCTCGAGTTGGGTATGAACTGCACTCCACTCTCTGGATCATCTGTGAGGTCTTGCAGTATCCGCTCAATGTCTTGAATGGCCTTGTCCCGGTCTCTGATCTGCAATATGATGCAATATGTCGCAAACTTACCATAGAGGCACGAATACAAATATCAGGTACGGCCCAAGATAGATAATGCGCAGAGGCATGGCAAGATTAGGGTCAAGCTGCACGGGATATCTCTTGCCAACAGCAGTATCAGTTTTACTGCAGTAGAGAGAGGTGACCGGGGCACATGTACAGGTCTCAGATCATTCTGATGCAGGATACAGTATGTCTATACAGCAGTTGCCGCTGCACAATTGCCCCAGCAACTTTCAGCAAGCCGGCTGGCGCATTCTTCTGCAGTGTTGCCTTACCATGTGTCTATGGGGCTGGGCCTGGAACTCCCAAGCACTAACGTTATCGTGCCGGATGTAATCATACCACATGCACTCTTTGCTAGGCTTGGATGCTGCCGCAGTGGCTGCTGCAGCGCAGAGCACAAACAAAACAAGCTTCACCATGGCTGAGCTGTTGGCAACGTGACGTCAGTTTAGTAACAAGTTCGCATGATCTATCAATCTGAATCGCAACATCATGTCGCTGTCAACGGATCAATCGCCTCTGCACTTGGAGGGTCCTGCTCTTGGACTTGATTGGACCCCGGGCTTCATGCCGGAAAAAACCCTGGGAGCCAAATACTTGCCGAGCACACGCACAGACCACTGATTGATATGTGATCCAACGATTGCGCTGCCTTTTGCGCTGTCGGAGCCTCTCGGCAGGACGTACCACGTACTGGTAACTGCTTCAGCCTGTAGTGCTCAATATGCAACGCAGTGGACGATCACTGGGCGTTAGGTGCCGCATCTGGCTGTCAGTAGCGATCAAATGGTTTCTGCTCTCTGGATACATCTGGGACTGGTTGCTTGCTTTGACCCTCATAGTCATCAACTTCACGATACCTGGCAACATCATACCAGCAGTGAAGCGCATCTACTTCGAGGATGATACAGCATTCAGGTGTTTGCTCATTGCTGATTGGGTGGGTTTTAGTTTGTGCATACATCCCATGCCGGACAGGTGTCATGGCATGTGATGGACCAGGCTGTTGCAGTCAGTTGTCAATCTATAGCCGCATGGATAGCCGCATGGATCTGGTTTCCAGCCCAAAACTTGTCTTTCAGGTATCCTTCGACGACGTCCTGGCTCTCAGAGAGCCAAAAGTTCCCCATTGAGTTGGGTGCACCGCTGTTGATAGTGGCACTGGCGCAGCTTCACAGCAGGAGCCTCATTGACTGGTGAGCTCAATATTGAGACATGAGAACGCCTTGGAAGCAGCTTGTTCTGTACTTTTTGCGGAGATAAGCATGTTTGATTTATGTTGACCACATCGCTGTTGAAACACCAGCACATCATGGTCCACAGGAGTCGCGGTATTCTCCTCATGGTTGTTCCTCAGGCATGATGGCAATCATCAGCACCCACTGATGCCCACCAATTGCACCTAGCATCCCTTCGTCCATGCTCTGAACTGTTTCAAGATGTTAACCTGTCCAGGCACCACTTTGCATTGGCATTGATGGAGGCCTTTGCCATTGAGAGTACATTCAAGAAGTAAGTATTCTGTGTGCGTACCCGGTGATCACCCTTGCATGTCGCCTGCTCGGTCTGTCAACCCTGCCGGATCTAGTGAGCAGCAACGTTCATTGGTTAATCTATGAAACATCATCCACATACACTGTCTAGTGAGCAGCAACATTTATCGGTTAATCAATGAAACATCATCAACATACACTGAGATTGTCAGCCACTAACAAGGCAGTCTGCTGCCTGCTGCAGGTGGATGAACCTTGTGGGCAAGCAGCGGCCTGACTGGTAAGGCATCAGCACCAGGGCATCAATCACCTAGAGCTGTTGGATTTGTCAGTCAAAGGCGTCCACTGATAGACACCGTACACGAGACTCAAGACTCCTGACCTCATGATGAGTAGTGTATTGCCACTGCTACATATGCTGAAGCAGACGCTTTTGGACAATCGTACTTGATGATGGCTTGGTAGCTTGCTTCTGTCTCTCTATAACCTACTTGGCACCAGAAGTATTGGGCAGGAGTTGCATTGGTGGTAAGCCTCCCACAAGACACTGCAGCTTGCATAAGCCAAAGCTTCTGACCCAATCATGTGGCGCTGCATGGATGTGGCGCAGGTTTGCCCGCCTGGCAACTGGTGATCCAGCAAAAATTGAGGATGGGCGCACCTCCTACCCAAGTGGCCATGCAGCAGAGACCTTTATGGCCTTTGGCTTGCTGTCATTCTACCTGCTAGCCAAGCTCAAACTATTCACAGCACAGTCCCAGGTGCAGTTGGTGTGCCACCACTTGTGGCCTCTGCATTGTCCACCAGCAGTTGTATACGCACACTCACATGTACCCATCATGCCACTGCCTACCGCAGATTGAGCAAGCCTGCAGTGATCGTGTTCAGGTTGGCCTGTCATTGTTGCCCACCACCAGCTGTTGCTGCTGCTGCTGCAGGGCCACTTTGCCAAGGTCATGTTGTGCCTTGTGCCCTTGGGCTTTGCCACCTTCATCACTTTGAGTCGGGTGGCAGCATACAAGCACGACTTCGCTGACATCAATGCTGGCATGATGATAGGCCTTTGGTCAGGTGTCTTGGCATACCTGATTAACTACCAAAGGTAAGGTGGCAGTGGGTCATCACTGGCTGGCAATGTCTTTCATGCATTGGGGTAATGCTTGCAGCTCTGTGAAGTCTGAAGCAGGCCAAAGCTGGAGCACGTAGTGCTGTGCCGCCTTGTGCTTCCTTTGCCTATTTGTTCACCCTTCCTTGCATGTGTGCGCAGTCCCTTTGATCATGGTACAGCTGCCGTTCCACGCACACGACCACTGCCCCCTTCGCCAGCCTGGTTGAAGAGATTTGCAGAAGACGATGGAGACCAGCAGCTGGAACAAGGCAGCAACATATATGAGCCCATTCCTTGAAGTTGTTACTTGCAAATATGCACATCCAGAGCTGCTAATAATGCAATAAAGCGCATCAATTGCCGAGTACTCTTCCGAAACATGCTGTTGTATACCTTCAAGGACTGAGGTCAATAATGTCAAACATGGTGGTGCTCACATACTGCTGAAGGTTGTGTTGCAAGTAATCACAGGTGCAAATGGTTTCTTCCTTTCTGCGTCTACAGTCACAAGCTCGTCGGTTGATCACCGGTGTTGTAGGAGCACGGCTTCCCGCGGGTTTGCAGCAGCATTGCATCCACTGTGGGTTTCACGTTTCGCGCTGGCCGATCAAGTTCATAGGCAGCTATCACAAGGCGTGCGATGCCCTTACTAGTCAGGGCAGTGTATAGCAGTCTGTCGGTGGAGGTCCGTGTCATTGTCACTTCACTTTGACTGTGTTGCAAAACGCACAAGGCACGGAAGGCTTCCGAAGCACCGCAGCACTCCGCAGAATGCCAGCAATACCAGTTCCATGTACTATGCCAAGACGTTAGGCCAAGAGGATGCTGTTGCAAGGGGCAGGCCTAAGTGCTGTACTTGACAAGGGCCGTTCCATACATCAGCATGCGGATTATAGCATAATCTAAGCAATGCCTGAGCCTTCAGACCGAGATAAAAGGTGAGATGTTGTTGCACTATCGCAGCAGCAGCGGTGCTCTGCAACAGTCCATCCTGCTTCAGAATTTCCTACTGGTTGGCACTTCTGCCTCTAGGAGGCGTCAGCCGTCCGTGGTGGCAAGAGGAAGGGTCACTGCACCTGTAAAGGTGGGTTGCTAGATGACATGAAGCTGCTTGCTATGAAGCTCACTTCATAATCTGACCTGCTACCACCGTGTGCTGTAGATCAGAGTCCCCGGAGATCTTCATGATGCAGCACTCTCATCTGGCAATCCTCACCTGCTGAAGACTGTTTCGGGTAGGTTGCACACTTGCTGCTTCAGGTGCGCCGCAATCGCCCTGGTAGCTCACGTGCTTTACCGTGTGCAGGCAGAGCTAAGGTGCCAGGGGCCAGCTTGCTTGCAGCCCCTCTGATCCCTGCAGGGGTACATGATGGGCAGCAGGATCCCCAAGCCGCTACGCCGCCGCCGCCACCGCAGCCGTTGCAGCAGTTGTTACAGCACAGAGAGGAGCACCGCTATGATCCAGCAGAGAGTGGCAGCTACCCTTACAGACCGCACACGCAAGCAGCGGTATGGCAGGACTTGATCGCAAGCCATGAGCCTTCAGGACCACAGCAGGATGAAGAGAGCATGGAGACTTCAGCAACAACAGCTGATGCCTTCAAAAAGGACCCATTTTCTTGGGTACCTGAGGAGCGATCACCAGATGCTGCTGATGGGCAGCCCGCCAAAGTGCGACCTGCCACAGCACAGATGCGCTCCAAGACGGCAGTGAGCATGCCTTTAGAGTACTTTGACAGCCCAGATATGGAGCAGTGCGACCTTGCGCAACAGCTGTTTGAAGCACAAGCAGCCGGGGCACCAGGACTGCAAGCTGTGTCACGCTTCTACGACCCACAAGGAGCTTTTGCATGGGCGCCATGTGTGGTTCTGCAATATGACAGGTGCATGCCAGGGTAGCAAACCTAGCTCAAGTAAGCAGACCAGCAAAAGCTCAAACATCCAGCTTCTATTGGAACACACACTGAACAGCAATCAGCATCAAAATAACAGCATTGGCAGTTTGTCCATCAGAGTTGTGCCTGGGCTGACTGCAACACCAACTTATTGCAGGGCTTCAGAGCAGTTTCTCATTCAATGGCAAGCAAATGGCAAATCAAAATGGGTGAAGCGGCTGAACCTCATTCTAGCAGACGAGGACAGAGCAGCATTCAGGTTCAGGCTCAAACAGGCACAGCGCAGGCGACATGAGGTGGGTGCGTGGGTGCATGAGTGCAGTGCAGTCAATGCCCTTGACAGCCCATACTGATCATAACAGACCAGCAGATTGCTTGTGCACGGACTTATCCAACAATATGTGTAGGTAGCTGCTGTATTGACTTGTGCTGTTGAGGCATGTGGTAATGCTGCAACTTTCTGACATTGCAGATGGAAACAGAGGCCAGATACCATCACTATGTTAGCAAGTTGCTATGGTACAATCGCAACAGGGTTGATGAGGTGTTCAGGCAGCGAGTGGCACGAATGGCCGGCATGCGTTTGGCACAGCAACTGCCTCAGGTGGCATCAGGTGGGCACAGCCCAGCAACGGTTGAGCCCGTTCATAACGCTGGCATTCAACAACACTGTTCAACAACACTGCACATTGCTTTACGTATCCAGTGCAATGCTGAGAAAGCCTCATTTATTTAAATGTGATGTCAACTGCAATCTGTGTCCATGCCTGCTGCAGAATACTTCCAAGCTACCAGCGAACACTATAAGTTTGCAGTAAATGCAGCAATAGTAAACTACCAGTTTCAGACAGCTGAAGGAGCGATCCACTTATCAGCAGCAGGAATCCAGCCGGTCAGCCCACAGCAACCAGTGCCGCAGCAGGGATGTGTCCCATTGCAGCAGCTGCCTCCTGGTTGTGTTATCGTGAGCCAGACACTGCCTGGGGAGAGCAACGCTGCCGCAAACTGCCGAGTCACAACTGGCAGCAGCTGCCAAACAGATGCGCATGCAGCAGCAGAGAGCACTGACTGCGAAAGTATGGTTCCTGGGCCAATCAGTAAGCAGCTGTCAAAGCAGGAGTTCATGTTCGTGCAGCAGCAACTGCAGAGGGTGTTGATCATGGCGCAACCAAAGCTGCAGGCTGCCCTCCAGCTGTACCAGGAGCTCTGCAGGAATGCTGATCACTTACAGTTTGTGGATTCCGACATGGGGGAGCTGCAGCGGCCAGCACAGCTGGGAGCTTTCATGGCACTGCAGCGCCTGCACCTGGAGAATACATTGGAGTTGTTGCACTGTGACTGGTCAATCAAGGTATGGCAGGCTGCACATGTGCTGAGCTCGATCAATACATGCATCACCAGAGCCAGCAGCTTTGGCATGATGTGACCTCCAAGGGCACAGTACAGTGTAGCACATGTGTGCTTGATTCCACCTCTCATCAGGCTGCTGCTAGGCTCCTTCGGCCCGCTGCTGTTGGCACTAGTTTCAGCAAATTTCTTGACAGTATGCCCAGCTGCCTCTGCGTCCATGCACAGGTGGCCAACATCTCTGAGGCCCTGATCCACCCTCCTGACCCCAATGCCCCTCAAACCAGCACTGCTTACGAAGATGAATATGAAGCGCCACCCCGTGTTGTTGACCTCCCTGGTCCGCCAGTAACACATGCTCAGGTGATGATCGAGCTCCCTGCCTAAGCAGAGTTAGACTGGTTGTCAGTGGAGACAAAGCAGTGAGACCGCTGCTCGCAGATGGCTCATGGGGTGTGTAGCTCTCTAGCACTGTAAGCCAGCGGCCACCAGCACTTACCAGCTTGTTGCTGTCCTTTCACCTTTGCCTTTGGCTGGTGTGTTGCAGGCCCTGAACTGTGTGCAGCTGCTAGCACTGTTGATGCGCAAGTACCTCCGTGGTATGGTTGAGGCCAGCCTGCAGCAGTATGAGAAATTTTGGCAAAATTATGCCATATTGCACAGCAGCAGGACAGCTTATGCAGGTGAGCTTGACTGAAGGGGTTTTTCCAGGACCGTAGAGCTCCAATGTGATATGATTGCTACCTGCAGTGTTCACCAGTACTGCTTGCACTTGTAAATGTCTTCATCACAAAGTTCAGCTGACCATGCAGATGTGTGCAGCTCTGATGGTGGCTTTCTAGGCTTCAGTGCATCTGCAAGCATCTGCTTATGGCCAAAAAACCCCGTTGCAGGGTACCCCAATAATCTTGTGCCAGATGATCCAGATAAGCCACAGACAGCAGCTCTGGGTGATGCAAACCTTGCATGGAGAGCAACACACAGTGGCTTGGATGCATGGGGTTCAGACTTGTTCTGTCCCAGCCCTCCCCCACTGTTTCAGCTGCAGCTGCTGGTGGTGGATGGACAACTGCATTTTTCACCTAGCTTGGATGATGTGAGGAATGCAGCGATGGGGGTGCTGGATGGCATCATCAAGGCAGGAGAAACAGTGGAAGACCTTGGTGCAAAGGTGAACCCGCACATGCACACATTGCTTTTCATGTGTTGGGTAGTGTATGCATGCTTGGCTGGTGTCTTGTGAACACTATAAGCCCATTTGACAATTTGACCCGTCCACATAATATAGCAAGGACACTGCATTTTTTATATTTGAGTAGCTTCCATGTTGTCTGCTTGCCACCAGGCCAAGGATCCTGCATCAGAAGCCATGCTGTGCCCAATGGAGCTGCAGGACCCAGTGGCAGAAACTGTGCGTAGTAATATCTCATACATTCTGGACAGCAACCTGGCAGGCCCCTCAGCCCTCTTGGCAGCCTTCACTGAGGTGCAGCAGAACTTGGAGGCAGCTGGTGGCACTCCAGAACGGTTGGCGTTATGGCTGAATGGGGAACACAGTCTGCAGGAAGCAGAAGCTGCTATCGGACAGCTGCTCCAGGTGCGCTGCTGCAGGTCGGCCTTCTTGTCCACATCACAAGCAAGAAGTGCATACATTTGTGCTACTTCCTGCAGCATGCTTGGCCCCTCCTGTTGCGGATTGATGGAAGTGAAGCAGTTGAGATGCAGCACATGTGTGAGCAAGAAAGGATTCACTGGTGTGCAGTCGACGAATTATGTGACATGTTCCCCAAGCTTAACATTTGTGAGCAAATGGCATGTTTTGCTGCATGCAGCTGGCCAAGTCAATTGACACAAAATCAGACGATGCTGCCTGGTTTAGACTTGTCGCTGTAGATGTGGGGCAAGCAAAATCAACACTGATATCACAAGCACTGGCAGCTCGAAAGGCGCTGCAGGATTGGATACAGCAGCGGTGGCACACAAAGAATCAAGCAACTGTCACCAGGTAAGCGTGTTACTTGCACCAGTGTATTATTCGAGCGTTCCATGCATTCTGCATGCAGCTTTTCGATGCCCAACTTGTATGCTGATGCATTCATGAGCGGAGGCTGAGCTTTGTATAACAAACTCCACAACTTCAGCACCTGCATCTTCAGTGTTGGTGCCTACAGCTGTGCTGCCCAGGGAATGCAGAATATGGTATGTTGAATCATCCAGGTATGAAGGTATCACCCTGGTTCTGAATCAAGAGCCCACCACCACGGAGGGCATGGATGCTCTGGAGAAGTACATCACCAGTATTGAGCAGGTCAGATTGCACCCTCTACAGATTACGCCCGTGGCATGTTGAGCCCGTTACACTGGTACAACATGCATGTGTGTCACATATCAGCACGCCCTGAGAGTGCTAGCCTGCACAGACAATTGGTGTTGCCCTATGGCTCATGGGCAGCTTGCAGTGACTGCGTTCCAACAGTGACCGCTGTTGTTGCCGGCATCTGTCTACCGTTAAGGCAAGTGAGTGACTTGCCTGTGCTGCAGGAGCTGCCAGCTATGCAGATGATGATAGACGAGAGCAGTGCTACCTTCACTGTTCTAGAAACCAGTCATCATCAACTGCAAGATGAGGCAGCAGAGGTGTTCTGGAGACTGCGCTACTGGCCCATCGCCATACAGGATGAGCTGTCATCTGCACGTGACAGGCTTTGTGGCTACAGAGACCGCTACAAGCTGCAGCTGCAGGCTGACCAGCAGCAACTGCAAAGCGATCTCAAGCAAATGCAGGTGTGTACCTGCTTACTCATGGCATATGAATCCTATCCTTTCTTTCCACAAAGCATGCTGAAAAGTACTTGATGGTGTAATTTGCTGAGTCTACATGTACAGGACACTCTGTGCCATGAAGCTGTGACAGTGCAGATGATGCACGTGAGTGTTGTTTATGCTGAAGCTGGCATCTTTGCTGTTGCCTGCTACAGACGGACATTGTCAGGTTCACCACCCTTGGGGGTCTTGCTGCTATTGAGGAGCGACTTGTTATTGTTCAAGACTATGACACTCGGATGGAAGAGCTTGGCAAGCGTGCAGAGCTATACCAGGTGCAGAGGCAACTGCTCAGTAGTATGGAATGCACACAGATAAGCAAGACCAGCAATGCTTCCACATGCAACGCACAGAGGATTGTCCTGATTGGTATTTTAAGTCGACCATGCATATGCTGCTGTTTGTGCATGTTCAGGCTCGCGAGGACATCTTTCAGCTGCCACGCACTGATTACCCATTGCTGACTGATATCAGCCGCAAATATGCACCCACAGCTACATTGTGGCGCATGGCTGGTCAACTGAGTACAAACATGCCTGACTGGTTGGACGGGCCTTTCACAGAGATAGATGCAGCAATTGTGTCAGCTGATGTCGACAAGTAAGAGACGTCACAGTGGCCTGTAGATAAATAAACTCATTGCTGAAGAGAGAAGCGACATGGCCTTCAATCACTAGACATCTTGGTGCATCGTGTAGCCAACAGCAGCTGATGTGGGGCAGTAGGTCGTGCAAATGTGCAGCAGACTGGCTGACAATCCTCATGCCACTGGTCTCTGCACCACACTGCTGTTTTGCAGGTGGGGGCGTGAAAGTGCCAAGCTGCTAAAGCAGTTGGAGGGAGAGCCGTTGCAAGTGGCTCAGACTGTGAAGCAGCAGTTGCAGGAGTTCCAGCAGCACATTCCCTTGATTGTTGCCCTGCGCAACCCTGGACTGCGTGATAGGCACTGGGAGAAGATCAGCGCTGCTGTGGGGTGCCCTGTGAAGGCAGATGCAGGTGACCGCTTCATTATTAGACTGACAAGCAGCGAAGAACAACAGTCTGCCTGCTGATGCTATGTCAGAGGGCATTGCTAGCTGTGCTTCTAGTGGTTGCTTTGCATCCTCTTACGTCCCGTGCTGCCTGCTGCAGGCTTTAGCTTGAGCAGAGCTCTACAGTTAGGCCTGCCAGCTCGGTTGGCTGCCATTGAAGAAGTTAGTGAGTACGCTAGCAAGGTGGGCGCATTACAGCATGCAGGACCTGCTCCTGATGAGACCAGTTGTACATATTGCCACTTGGCCAGAGCTCCTGCTGAGATGTACATGCCTTCTGTCAACAGGGCCATGGTGGAAAACCATCAGAAGCTGTCCATTGCCTGTATGTTCAGCTAGTGGTGCTTGCGCATTCCATAGCTTCAAGGGTGCAGCTGTTACGTCTGCTGTTCCTGTGCAGGAGTTCTCTCTGGAAAGGACCCTGGACAAGATGCAATCAGACTGGACGGGTGTACATTTTGACAGCATGCCTTGGCGCAATTCTGGCAGCAGCATCCTGCGTGGTGTTGATGACATACAGCAGCTGTTGGATGACCAAGTTGTGAAGACACAGGCAATGAGAGCAAGTCCATACATTGGACCGTTTGAGGATGGAGTGAAGTCATGGGAGGCTAAGCTTAATCAGACACAGGTGACAGCACTTTACTGTGACTGTTGCAGCATCTGCCGTCTACAGCAGGCGCTCAACGTGCGGTTGTCCTAAGAATTTCAACTGAGCAATCAAGCGAGCCCCCATTTGTACCCTGCCAAAACCTCCTGTTTTTGAGGTACAGAAATAGAAATGGTGAAACGTAACCACTCTCTAAGTTGCTGAGGTCTGCTGCTTGTTGCAGGACATCCTGGATGAGTGGCTGAAGTGCCAGCAGGGTTGGCTATATCTTGAGTACGTGCTTCAGCCTGTTTCTAGGAAAGGATGCTGCCCATGCAATTGACTGCTAGGAGCATAAATGCCTGTGCAGGACTTGTTTGCTGGCAGCCGTCTGCTGCCATTGCAGTAGCATATGCAGAAAATCATGTATGCATTGTGGTGGTTCGGAAGCTGTCAATCACCATGCACTCTCTTGTTCTGCAGGCCAATATTTGGAAGTGACGACATTCAGCAGCAGATGCCTAATGAGGGCAGAAAGTTCAAGGCTGTGGATGCAAGCTGGCGCCGCTTGATGGAGAAGCTTGCAAAGCAGTCTGAGGTGGGTGCTGCGCCTTTCCACCAGCTGGAAGATCCTGCCTAGGAATGACCTGTAGCTGTTTACATTGACGGGTGGCTTGCCAAGACTGTATACTTGAATCACAAGTGTTCACTTGAATGCTGCAGGTACTGGTTGTTACGGCTGATGAAGAGTTGCTGAAAAGCCTCAAGGAGTCCAACAAGCTGCTGGAACAGGTGCAGAAAGGCCTTGCTGATTATTTGGAGACCAAGCGCCTGGCATTCCCCCGTTTCTACTTCCTTTCCAACGACGAGGTATGCAATTTTGTCCTGGCATTGCTGTGCAGCATTACAAGGAAGGTTCGTATTTTCCAAACTGCATCAGCTTTGCACCACGGACATCCCAGCACGGCTTTGGTCCTGCTATGTGCAGTTGCTGGAGATTCTCAGCGAGACCAAGGACCCAAGCAGAGTACAACCATACCTGCGGAAGGTATTTGAGGGGATCAATGGCTTGCAGTTTGCCCCAAACCTAGAGGTTGGGGCAATGATAAGTGAAGAAGGAGAGAAGGTGTCATTTGTGAAGTAGGTCACAGGTTTTAAGCTGGTCACTCAGTCCCTGCCCAGCAACCCTTTGTGTATGCAAGATTACTGTGCTGACTAGGTGTGCTGTTTCAGCTCCTTAACTTGCCAGATTATACCCAACATGCAAGCTATGGAAAGAGGCAAAAAGCAGCCTGATAGGTGCTTGAGTTCTGTACAGACGGGCATGTGTCTTCACCCCTGCAGGCCCTTCAACCCTGCTAGTGCTAATGGAGCTGTGGAGCGCTGGCTCATTGAGTGCGAAGCCGCCATGAGGGACACAGTCAAAGCCACCATCAAGCAGTCCTTCAATGCATACAGCAACACACCCAGGGACATGTGGATGGGCAGCTGGCCAGGACAGGTTGTGCTGGCAGTTGACTGCATGTACTGGACTGCGGATACAGCAGCAGCTATTGTCAAAGGCACATTGGGCGAGTATGCCAACCAATTGACACAGCAGTTGATGCAGGTGGGCCTGGCAGAACATGCCATAGGTACCGTATCGTTTCAATACCGCCAGTGGTTGTCAATCAACATGTTTGCCTTTGCAAGATTGCATGCACCATCACATGATGTGATGCAGGGTGTTGAATATGTGAAGGCTAGTGCAGGCAGTACGCTGCATGTTTCACATGCGACACCATGACTGATGGCCTGCTGCTGGCCCTGTGACACATGCCAGGTGGTGAACAGGGTGAGGGGCAAGCTCAGCAAACTGGAGCGTAAGACACTAAGTGCACTGATTGTGATTGATGTGCACGCCCGCGATGTGACAGCAGAGCTGGCAAGGCAGGGCGTGGCCAGTGAGACAGATTTTGATTTCATTAGCCAGCTGAGGTGATAACACTAATTTGAAGTTGCAATAAATCCTTCACATAGTACTGTAAATGAGCCTACAGCGTCCACACGCATCCTTCTGCCACAAATGGGACTCCAAGGGCTACTTGTCAAGCATTTTGTGACTAGCAGCGTGGGATCTCCAGATATTTGGCCAGCTCAGGCATGGGCCTGCGCATGTAGCCGTCCCTGTGCAGGTGGATCCAGCCAGGTCAACAATCACAGGCTCAGCCTTGTGACCAACTGCGTTCTGGGGTGTTGTTCTAAAATGGATCAAGGGGCCTGCACACCAGTTTCTTATGCCTGTCAGTCACAGAATAACATTCTGTCATCTCAGCTGATGACGATGGTGAAGGTCAAAGCATTGCTCTCTATCCTACTCTTCAGGTACGGCTGGGAAGGTGAAGATGTGGTGGTGCGCATGATCAATTCTGCCATAACCTATGGCTATGAGTACCTGGGCAACAGCAGCAGGCTTGTCATCACACCCCTGACAGACAGATGCTACCGCACGCTGATGGGAGCACTGCACCTCAATCTGGGAGGGGCACCTGAAGGGCCTGCAGGTAATTGCTGAAGAGTATGATGCTGCGGCAGGTTGTGCAGCTGGATGTGCAGATCTGACACCTTGCCTTTAATGCAAGTTGCTGTTACTTGGGGATGTTCAGTGTTACTGGCAAGTTATGAAAGCAGGGGCTTTTGTTCTTCTCAGGGACTGGCAAGACTGAAACCACCAAGGACCTTGCAAAGGCGATTGCTATGCAGTGTGTGGTCTTCAACTGCAGTGCTGGCTTGGACTACCTGGCCATGGTGAGTCTGCGGTGTTATTGTTGGCCCCTTTTCAACTCGTAAAAGCCTCCCTGCATGGCCACTGAGCACTGCTGTCACGGCATGTTGGGATGGTTCTACCACCAGCTTTTGATTGTGGTTTACCCAATCAACAAGCAGCAGCTGCATTCTGAATTTCCTCAGCATCTATCACATGCTCAACCACACAGGGAAAGTTCTTCAAAGGGTTGGCATCCAGCGGCGCATGGGCATGCTTTGATGAATTCAACCGGATTGACCTTGAAGTGCTGTCAGTGATTGCACAGCAGATTCTGACCATGCAGCGTGCAAAAGCAGCGGGGCTCAAGATATTTGAGTTTGAAGGCACCAGGCTGGCACTGAGGTATGCTGTCGACTTTGTAGCAGCTGTGCCAGTACAGCTGACAACCAAGCCATATAAGGCTGTACCGTCAGCTGTCTGCTGACCTGCTGGGCTTGTCACGAACAGGCAGACCGCATGATGTGGACCTAACTTGTGAGCTTGGCAATTCAGGGCCTCTACTGCCGGCTGCCAGGGGCTGCTGCGCTGGACAGCAAGTGGTTTGTGTGCCTTTCCCATGCCTGCAGGCCAACATTCAGTGTGTTTATCACCATGAACCCTGGCTATGCTGGCCGCACGGAGTTACCAGATAACCTGAAGGCGCTCTTCAGGTAAAGCCCTGTTGCCCTTCTACCAAATGACAGGTGTCGCCCTTGTCTGTATGGGTGGCATTTTGCAACATTTTAAGCAAGCGGCCACTTGTATGTTTATCTGCCAAGGCTCTTGAACTGACTTGACTGGAGCCTAAAGCATTTGTAATCACTGTCTGTGATGCAGGTCTGTGGCCATGATGGTCCCTGACTATGCTCTCATTGGGGAAATCATGCTGTACAGCAGCGGTTACCTGAAAGCCCGTGGCCTGGCACGGAAACTTGTAGCCACCTACAGACTCTGCAGCGAGCAACTGAGCAGCCAGAGTCACTATGATTATGGCATGCGTGCTGTGATCAGTGTGCTGCGAGCTGCTGCCACAAGCAAGCAGCAAGACAGCACAACAGATGAAGAGATACTGATGCTGAGGTGCATCAGAGATGTCAATGCTCCAAAATTCTTGGCGCCCGACATCCCACTCTTTGAAGGCATCCTGTCAGATCTGTTCCCAGGTGAGGATGCACCCAAGTCAGACAGCAAACCCTGTGTGCCTGCATGAAAAGCCTGAGCAGCTATGCCACATCCTCAACCACATTAAACCTGGAGTGCAAATGCACTGTAGATGTTGACCTTCCACAAACAGACTACGCTCAGCTAACTTCAGCTTTGGAGTCAGCTGCCACGGCTGCTCAGTTGGTGACAACACCAACCTTCATTGAAAAGGCGCAGCAGCTGTATGAGATGATCCTGGTCAGGCATGGTCTGATGATTGTGGGATACTCATACAGTGCCAAGTCCAGCATATACAAGTGAGTGGGACCGACCCAGTGTGCTCAGACACTACTGAGGTGGCATTCTGTTGCAAAAAGAGGATGACTTTCTGTCTGCAAGGTTAGGCTTTACTGGCAGGTACGGCCAGTGTTCAGCAATAGGGCAGCAATCCTGAGTGCGAGTGAACAGGACTCAATGAAAAGCAAGCTGCCCGGTGCTGTTCACATCCTGCAGGACCCTAGCTGCTGCTTTGGGTGACCTTGAAGCCAAGGGATTAATGAACGAGCACAAGGTGCATGTGCGAGCAATCAATCCCAAGTCAATCACAATGGGACAGGTGAGGGACACACTGTGGCAGCATGTAGATCACAAATTCCCTTCCACTTGGAGTGTGGCTGCAGATTGCATCCTTCTTCTGAGCCAAGACCTTATGCCAGAGGTTCAAACCCCAAAACTTGCTTTGTCCTATATGTCCCACCTGCCTACCAATTGCTGGATTGAGATCTGCTGGAGAACTTAAGCTGAAGCAGATAAATTGTATTGCCTTGAGTGCAGCTCTACGGCCAGTTTGATCCAGTGAGCCATGAATGGAAAGATGGAGTGTTGGCAAAGACCTTCAGGGAGGCTGCTGTTGACACACGGCCAGATAGACAATGGCTGTTGTTTGATGGACCTGTGGATGCTGTTTGGATAGAGAACATGAACACAGTTCTTGATGACAACAAGAAGCTCTGCCTCAACAGCGGTAAGATCCAGTTTGTGGCCGGAGATTGGTTTCATGAGTTGCGTCAGTAGCCAAAGCTAGAGCTGCTGTCAATTCAGACAGGCTGATTACTGCAATGCATCTAAACCTTGTTGATTGCATGTTGTTTGGCGCTCAGTTTCTGTGTATCTGCTGCGTCACAGGTGAGATCATCCAGATGTCAGAGGCCATGAACCTGATCTTTGAGGTCCAAGATCTGGCAGTGGCATCACCTGCAACCGTCAGCCGCTGCGGTATGGTCTACACAGAGCCATCACAGGTGTGTGCTGGAAGTAACTTCTTTGTCATCAGCTTGGTCTGCACCCCATATGCTGCATCTTCTCCAGCAGTAGTTCTCGCAGGATGACATCATGCGGCTTTGACATCAGCCATGTTCTGTGATGTGTGCAGATTGGATGGCGTCCTATGTGCAAAGCATGGCTAGCACACCGGTTGCCAGCCAGCATCACGGATAGTCAGCGTCAGAGGCTCCATGACCTTTTTGAGTGGCTGATAGACCCTTGTGTTGCCTTCGTCCGCAAGCACTGCAAGTGAGTTGATGGTTGTTGGTGTTTCTCTCCCTATGCTTGTTCACACCTCCGTCGCTGAGCACAATATCAAGACTCTTGCTTCAAGAGGCTTGTCCTGTGATTGGTTGGTGTATACAGCAGTGCTGTGTGTAGATAGAGCTGGCACACAGGTGATAAACTGCCTCAAGTGCTGTGCTGCCTTCTCCTGTGCCATGCAGGCAGCTTGTCACAACTGCAGACATCAATCTGCCCATCAGCCTCATGAACATGTTCTGGAGCATGTTGGATGAGTGGCGAGCAGCGGACAAGGCCAACTCAGAAGTAAGTGGCCAGCAGCCCCTGAGCGCTTCATACAATGGCAGGTGGCGATCCACATGGTAACAAAGGGGCCCTGGACGTTCTCGCAGTGCATCATGCAAGTGGAAGGGCTTGCCCTGTACTGCTGCAATGCACAAAAAACCTTTCTTACCATATCCCTGCCTTCTGCTGCAGGTCAAGCTTGAGAATGTTGACGGCTGCTTGGATGCCCTGTTCCTTTTCAGCCTGATCTGGTCCATTGGTGGCACATGTGAGAGAGCATCTGCCAGCAAGTTTGAAGTATTCTTGCGACAGCTGTTAGCCAAGGCAGTTGACGCTGGTGTTGAAAGGACGGACTTTGACCTGGGCCCTGGCTTGGTCATCAACTACCCAGATCAGCTGCTGGATACGCAAGCACCACAGGTGACTCCGCTGCACCTGCAGGGTTATATGAGAAGGAGACCCTGGGCTTTTGCATACAGATGAGCCCATCTGCAACTTGTAATCTGGGCTGCATGTAGCACTACCAGGTAGTACGCTGATGCTCTGAGCACTGTTCGAATGTTATAACAGCAGGGTTGCTGTGGGCATCAGCAGTGAGTTATGACCAGAAACGTGTATGTCTCAGAGTCATCAATATGGTTTGGATTGCAGGAAGGGAGCCTCTATGAATTGAATTTCAACAAAGAAACTTGCAGCTGGCAGCATTGGATGACTGGCCATGCATCCATCAGCATTCCAGAGTCCATGTCGTTCACAGACATCATTGTGCCTACCATTGACACTGTCCGATATAGCCAGCTGCTACAGCTGCTGGTTGCTCACAACAAGCACATGTTGTTTGTGGGGCCAACAGGTGAGCGCATGCTATTGATGCAGGCATGCGTGATGCCAGCAAAGGTCACCTTGCGTGTGTGTATGTCGGCTGACCGAGGTGCTGATCACAAAAAGCACAGTATGCATGTGGTTGTCTTGCATGGTTGAGACTGATCATGCTCTGCTGCGGTTGTGTATACAGGGACAGGCAAGACTGTGTATGTCAAGAGCAGCCTTGATCAGTTGGGGAAGGGGCACTATCACATCATCTCTACAGCTTTCAGTGCTCAAACAAGTTCAAACCAGGTGTGCAAATGGGGCGCTTGCATGATGAACGACCATGTTGGCTCTTCAGGGGTGCCCCTCTGGGGCCAGGTTGTATGGTATGGTATGGTATGGTATGGTATGGTATGGTATGGTATGGTATGGTATGGTATGGTATGGTATGGTATGATGAGGAGATTTATAGCATCCGCTTTGTAGGTGGTATAGTATCATTTGCAGACATTCACAGTCTCATCAGCCAGTGCAAACATACAACAAGCTGCTCATGACATACGTTGCTTGCAGACACAAGACATCATTGACAGCAAACTGGATAAGCGTCGCAAGGGTGTGTATGGCCCTCCCCTTGGTAGTGCTGCAGTGGTGTTTGTGGATGATCTGAACATGCCTGCTCTGGAGGTGTATGGGGCACAGCCACCGGTTGAGCTGCTCAGGCAGTTCCTGGACCATGGTGGATGGTAAGCCACTCAATCAGTGGTGCAGGGCTTGTTCTAACTCTTCTGAATCTGAGTGCACATGCACCAGTGCAGCACACGTGTTTTGTAACAGCTACATGCAGCTGTGCGATGACCACTGCTCAGGCCGGGGACAGGCTTGCTATGGGTGTGAGGCTCCCTCCCACAGTGTATGACGTGTTAAGCAGGCTGGTTCGCGTGCTGCCCTGCAGGTATGACCGTGCTGACAACACATTCAGGCAGCTTGTGGATGTGCAGCTGGTTGCAGCAATGGGGCCAACAGGTGGCGGCCGCAACCCAGTCACGCCAAGGATCCTGAGGCATTTCAACGTCATTGCAATAAATGAGTTTGATGATGCCACATACACCCGAATCTACGGTGCAATAAGTGACTGGTAAGCTGCACACGCTGGCTATCAACCATAACATGTTGCAAACCACCAGGCCGAACTCTGGGATATCACAACAAACAGCTCTTTACTAAGCAGCAATGCAGTGATGTTTGCAGCAGAGTTGCCTCTGTTTTCAACTAGATTCGCTGCTGCTTTTTGATAAATCCAGCCGACTTATCTCCTGCTGAGGTAATCGATACATGAAGCAGCTTCACTTGATCTGTCACATCAGAGTTAGCTTCATTGGCTCAACTCAGTGGGCCTGCTGGTGACATCGTACCTTCAGCATTTGAGAGAGGGGGATGTTACTCGTGGATACTTTCACCGTGGATACTTTCACCCTTCAGCAATAAAGTGTGTGCTTTGCTGTGGGCCACATGCATGCGGCACTGCAGGTGGGCAAGGCGTGCCAGGCTGCCAGAGGTGGTGGTTGACAAGCTGTCCGGCGTTGTTGCTGCCACCATTGAAATCTACCACAGCATCAGGGCAGAGTTGCTGCCAACACCTGCAAAAAGCCATTACACATACAACATGAGAGATCTCAGCAAAGTGTTCCAGGTGAGTAACATTATGGTGCTGTGAGAGGCATTCATGACTCAAGTATTATTCAAGTAACCATACCTGTGTAATGCAGACACATCCCAGCAACAAACTTCAGCAATTTGGAAGCTGCGCTTGTGCAGTCTACTTGCTGTGAGGATCATGCCCCCAGGCAAGTTTGGAGCCATGCTCACAGCCTGTGTTGGCATGTCCTTGTCATCACTGCAGGGCATGCAATCTGTTGGTGTGCCTGTAGCAGATGGCGGGGGCTTGGTGCGCCTTTGGGCTCATGAAGCTCTCAGGGTATTCCATGACAGACTGGTAGATGATGCAGACAGAGATTGCTTCTGTGGCCTGCTAAGTACTATGCTGCCCAAGCACCTAGGCATGAGTCTTAGCGAAGTGTTTGAAGGTGCTAGTAGCCCTGTATGCAACACAGCTGTGGAGCCTGTGTCTGTCGAGGCAGGCAAGGAGCAGCAAGCTGCCGCAGCAGCAGCGCTGAGATCTGTGATGTTTGCAGACTTCCTGCAACCAGGAGGAGCTGAATTGGCCAGGTATCAGGAAGCCACCGACATCAACAAGCTGCTCAAAGCACTTGAGGATGCCCTGACTGATTACAATGCACAGGTGAATGAGCCATGCTCCTGCACACAAATTGCCACTGCGGTATCAGCTTCAGCAGGTTCGTTGGTATTGTACGCCAGGTGAAGCAGCAGCTAAATACACAGCTGCAGCTGGCACCACAGGAGATACATGTGTGAGCTGAAGGACAGCTGTGTGCATGCTTAGCAGGCTTACGTGCCTGAGGTCAAAACACTGGCAGGGTTGACTGTAATCTGCTGAAGTCATGTGCTGGTGATACACTGCAGGCCAAGACCAGACTTGATCTGGTGCTGTTCAAGTATGCAGCTGAACACATTTGCCGGATCAGCCGCATCATCAAGCAGCCATATGGAAATGCATTACTGGTGAGAAGCTAGGAAAGCAGCACACATACTAGACATGAGAGCAGCAGGTTGGTGTAAATAACAAGAAAGGGCATTGGTAACATGAGACAGGTGCCGATCCTGTGCAACAGACACCTTTGCCCTTTTGCTGCTGTTGCATACCATCGTCCGTGCCTGTAACAGCCCCCACATGTCCGTGCAGGTTGGTGTTGGTGGCAGTGGGCGTCAGAGCTTGACCCGCCTAGCAGCATTCATTGCTGAGTATAAGCTGTTCTCCATAGAGATCAGCAAGGGGTATGGTGCCGTCAAGTGGCATGAGGACCTCAAGAAGGTCCTCACACAGGTGAGAATAGACCCAGGGCCCGGTCTTTGTCCAGCATGGAGGTTTGTTGCTTGTTGCCCCTCTGGTGATTTGTGCGCTGCTCACAAAGATACCAACAGGAGACACTTCACAGAGACAAGAACGCAAGCAAGGCTGTGGCTGCTGCTTGACTGCAGGCGGGCAGTGCTGGGCAAGCAACTGTGTTCTTGTTCAGTGATACCCAGATGAAGGAAGAGAGCTTTCTAGAGGATATAAACAATATCCTCAACACAGGTGACCAGCCACATAGCCCACTATACATGATGCCCCAGTCAGCGTGCTGTTGGCCTTGTGAAGCATGTCTGCTCATCCCTTCCCAGGGAGTCCCTCAGGGAGGGGGACAGCAAGCATGATGTACCAGCATGGCTATTTCTCTTATGGATCATGACTGTGTTTGCACCCTGCAGGTGAGGTACCGAATCTTTTTGCCAAGGATGAGATTGTCGGCATCATGGAGGCCGTGACACCCCGTGCCAAACGAGCTGGCAAGCCGTTGACACCCGCTGGGCTCTGGGCATTCTTCCTGGACAGTGTCAGGGTTAACCTGCACTTGGCGCTGACTATGAGCCCTGTTGGTGGAGCTTTCCGGGAAAGGCTCAGAAAGTGAGTACCTCCTGTGATCTCCAGGAACACACCGCATGTAGGGCTGAGCCCTGCTGGCAACGCTATAAGTAGGGTTCTTCCAGCAGCCTCGCTGGTGACATTGTGCAAAGCTGTATATGCCGCCAGATGTCACAATTAATCAGCAGCACTCCTTCATAGATGGCTATTTGTTGTGTTCACAAGCCCTGCTTCTACTGGCGGCTGCAGGTTCCCGTCATTGGTCAGTTGCACAACTATCGATTGGTTCAGTGTATGGCCTGCTGATGCACTCAAATCAGTAGCAAAGAAGTTCCTGCCAAACATGGAAGCTGCAGAGCATGGGGCTGCAGAGAGTCCGGCAGGCTTGGCACTACAATCAGCTGTAGAGGATGCCTGTATGTTGTTCCATACCAGCATAAGGCAGCTGGCCGAAGACTACAGAAGGTGACGGAACACACATAACCCCACTCGCAATACATAGATATGGGCTATTACTGATCAGCGCGTTGGCGCCCAAGCATTCCAGCCATATAATGAAAGGATGGCAGTGCTTACTGTTATGCACCGCCTTCCTATTGCATTGCAGTGGCACACAGTATCTTCTGACAGGCACTGCTGTCTGCTGTGATCATTTGGCCACTGTGACCTGCAGGGAGCTTGGTCGCCACACATATGTGACGCCTACCAGTTACCTTGAGCTCATATACACCTACAATGAGCTGCTGGGTGCTCAACGCTTAGCAGTAGAACAGCTCAAGAGACGCTATGAGGTCGGCTTAGAGAAGCTGCTAGCCGCTGAGGGGGAGGTGAATGTGATGAAGCAAGAGCTCATTGAACTGCAGCCAAAGCTGATAGAGACAGGTGAGGTGCCAATGGGCTGCCAGCAATGGTGAACAACGGAAACACGTCTGCATGCCCTGCAGCAGTGGCGCTTGCAGCAGCCTTGTGTCTCCATTACTGATGTTGATGTCTGCAGAAGATGCCTGGTGTCATCATACACCTCAGACCAGCCCTTACTGCTGTTTATCAATGTTCTGGTGGCTGCTGGTATGCTGATTATCTTTGAATTCAGGCAAGGAGGTTGAGGAGACACTGCGAGTAGTGGATGCTCAGACGAAGGAGGCAGCTGCAAAGAAAGAGATTGTGGAAGGGGAAGAAGCTGTTGCCTCTGAAAAAGCAGCAGCAGCCAAAGCCATCAAGGTGTGGGGGTACTTTAACTCTTATGACAAACAGTGCAGCCTGGCATACCAAATGCTGCAGCTGTCCAGCTTTCTCCAGTGTTGAATGTGTACTCCTGTATGGAGTTCTCCTTGCAGCTTGACATGCTGTGCACTTGTGCAGGGGCATGGTAAGTAAGGGCTGTGTCATCACCAAAGAGCAGCAGCAGCCCTTTTGTAGTGCTGCATATTTTCACCGGCCTTGTGACCATTTGACCTTGTAAGTGCAGGATGAGTGTGAGGGTGAGCTGGCAGTGGCCATGCCCTTGCTTGAGTCAGCTCTGGCAGCCCTGAACACGCTCACTAAGGCAGACATCACTGAAGTACGCAGCATGAAGAACCCACCTGGTCCGGTGAAAGTGACAATGGAGGCGGTGTGCCAACTGTTGAATGTCAAACCCAGGAAGGTGAGGGGTGTGGCGGTGTGTTACAAGGAGCGACTCCTTGGGGGGTGATGCTCTGCTGTCACTTTGTGCTGACATTGACGCAGCTGATGCTGTTGCATGTATCAGCCACAGCTTTCTTCCTGTGGTATCCCACACAAAGCTGTCAGTGCGAGATGAATTGATGGCCTGAATTTGTACAGGTAAATGACCCAGCCAACCCAACAAAGAAGCTTGATGACTACTGGACTCCAAGCCAAGCTCTGCTGGGTGACACCACCTTTATGAGTCAGCTACAAGAGTATGACAAGTACGTGACATCCTGCCAAGCTTTGGCCTGTTGGTGACAGCTCCTGCAATCGTTATGACAGCTATCTGCTGTCATATGTGACATACCTTGCAGTGGCAGTCTACTAGTGCTATACTGCATGACAGAGATGCATTACTGCAGGGACAACATTGCTCCAGCATACATCACAGCCGTCAGACCCTACCTGGAGAAGCCTGAATTTCAACAGGAGACTGTGAAGAAGGCCAGCAAAGCTGCCTATGGATTGTGCTGCTGGGTGCGAGCCATGGAGGCCTACGACAAGTGAGTGGCAGTCTTACCATGCCAGCAAGCTGGCGCCCTGCAGGACAGTCCAGCAGCCACCAAGTATGCATTTGTGGTGATGATCGCCTGCTGCAGCGGACATGTGGCTGCCCTCTGGCTTTTGTTGTTGAACACAATGGCAGACTGAGCATGCCTTGACCATGTAGGGTCGCCAAGGTTGTTGCTCCCAAGAAAGCTGCTTTGCAACAAGCGGAAGGGGAATACAACACACTCATGGAGGGTCTGGCAGCCAAGAAAGCTGAACTTGGAACAGTAGTAGCAGCTCTGCAAGCCCTGAACAACAAACTGGCAGCCATGCAGGTGTGAAAACCTCACTAGCAGGGTGTTGGCTAGGCCAAACCAGTACTTCAACAACTGGCTCAGGCTTTCAGACTTCTGCTGCAGCTGGTGTGACTAAACTGGGAACACAGCTGCTGCCACACAGTAAATTCCATTGTTGCAGTTGGCACCCCCTTGTTTGGCTGGCCCGCTCTATATATATGCAGGGTAATTTGCACAAACACGACTGAACACAGCAAGCAGGTCCTGGAGGTAGCTAACTTCAGCATACTAGATGCATGACACTGTAATGTCCATCTCATGCAGGCCCGTAAGCAACAATTGGAGGAGGAAGTTGCTCTATGCAAGACCAAACTTGAGAGAGCAACCAAGCTGATTGGCGGCTTGGGTGGTGAAAAGACCAGATGGGGTGAAGTGGCAAAGAAGCTGGCAGCTGACTACAATAACTTGACAGGAGATGTGCTTCTGTCTGCTGGCTTCATTGCATACCTGGGACCATACACTGCTGCGTACAGAGAGCGAGCGATCACTCAATGGATGCAGAGATGCAGGTCTGCATAGACATGCCAGGGCCATGCATGGAACCAAACTTGATGGTCTGAAACATGATTTGCATACTGTAGTAGAACCCTGTGATGCAGTAATTTATGCATTGACCACCTTGGCACCAGCACGCCTTGAACTGCACTGACTGTGTGTGCACCTGCAGGTCTGCTTCTATTCCCTGCAGTGAGCACTTCAAACTTATCAGTGTACTGGGCCAGCCTGTCACCATCCGCAGCTGGCTGCTAGATGGCTTGCCAAATGACAGCCTGAGCATTGACAACGCCATTGTGATCAGCAAAGCACGGCGCTGGCCTCTGATGATCGACCCGCAGGTGACATGCCTTACCATATGGCCTTATAGTTGCGCCAGCTGCAGATGATTTTGTCACTCGAGCTTGAAAGGCAGTCCTTGGAAGACATCACCAACTCACTGGTTCATAGAAGTGTGCACTCAGCAATAGGCATAGTCCATTAGTCCAAGTGCTGGTGGTTTGCAGGGACAAGCAAGTAAGTGGGTCAAGACGATGGAGAAGAAGCATCAGCTGGAAGTGGTCAAAATGTCGGCGGGTGGTGATATAGTACGGCAGCTTGAGAATGCTGTGCAGTTTGGATTCCCAGTGCTGATACAGGATGTGAGTGAAGAGCTGGATCCCATACTGGAGCCTTTGCTGTTGAAGGCCACATTTAAGCAGGTGAAAACACTCTATGTGCCAGCTGCTGTGCTGAGTAGTGCCTCCTGCTGGTAATCAAAGTAGCAACAATCAGAACTACTCAGGTTCACAATCTCTACTAGGTCATTCAAGCTGTGAATGGACAGTCAGGCTGGTGCCATATGCTGACATGTGGACTGCTGTGCTTGTGCTCTGTAGGGTGGTGTCAATTGTATCAGGCTGGGGGATGCTACCCTGGAATACAGCAGTAGGTTCAGGTTGTATATGACCACAAAGCTGAGGTCACCCCACTACCTGCCGGAAGTCAGTGTAAAGGTGTGTTGTACCAATCGCTTGCTGTTGTGTTGGTCCCTGGCCACCTTGCTGCTGTCAGCAACTGGCAGCTGGAACGTTGGTTATCAAAGCTCACGTTAGGGCTTTGGTTAGAATGTCAGTGTAGTGACCATTAAGCTTCTGCTGTGTGCAGGTGACTCTCCTAGACTTTGGCATCACCCATGAGGGCCTGGAGGACCAGCTGCTGGGCATTGTTGTGGCCCAGGAGAGACCAGAGCTGGAGGAGGAGAAAGCACGACTGGTGCTGGCAGGAGCAGAGAATGCCAGGCAGCTCAAGGAGATTGAGGTATGAGTCAGAGCTACGGTAATAACTATCTGCTGTGCCTGCAGCAGGTCTTGTTGCACAGCTGTAGCGATCCAACAGCAGCCCACTTGCACCTGGGCAGGGCCTTGATCATGATGCCCCCATGGCTGGAACTTTTGCTTGTAAAGTAGACTTGCAAGACACGGGCATGCAGCATCCTGCACGTTGAACAAGCAAACCTGCTTGTGAAGCTGTTGCTGTGCTGCTGCTGTACCTGGCAGGACAAGATCATCGCAGTGCTGTCCTCCAGCGAAGGCAACATTCTTGAGGATGAAACTGCCATCAATGTCATCAGCAGCAGCAAGGCTCTCTCAAATGATATTGGCCACAAGCAGCAGGTTGCAGAGAGGACTGAAAAGAAGATTGACGAGGCTAGAGCGGGTGAGGTCTTGCTGCTGGAGTCTGTTATAGGCCCTGCCACCTATATCCAACATGCCTGGTGTTGAAGATCAGATCAGCTCTGCTGCTGATGTGCCAGCACAGCGTCATGGCACAAGCTTGAAGTAAATCACACCAGACAGTGTACTATACCATCACACCTTCAAAGAATTCCTGCACCTGATAATACACTTCTGACTCAACTGCTGTTTGTGCAGGCTACAAGCCTGTTGCTCAGGTGGTGTCTGTGCTGTTCTTTGTCATGAGCGAGCTGGCCGCCATTGAGCCCATGTATCAGTACAGCCTGGCCTGGTTCGTCAGCCTCTTTGAAGACACCATAGTAAAGGCTGACAAAGCCAGGGAGCTCAGCAAGCGGATTGACAACCTGGTGTCACACTTCCAGTACAGCCTGTATGTGCAGGTAGGTGGACCAGGGCAGCAACCTTACAACAAAAACAAAGGTGCAGAGCCTAGCACCTTGTGACTTATCAGGAAAATCGCATGACTGCAATGCACTTCAGCCAGACACTCAGCAAAGATCCACCATGTTGCAACAGTCGTTGCAGTGGGGCACTAGGTCCCAGCAGTAGCACAAGTCTGCAGCCACTGGCCCGGCCCGGCGTGGAGCACCCTGAGTTGCCATGTGGCACTGCACTGATCTTCTCCTATGCCTTTTGACGTGTCTAATCTGTGTGCTTCTGGTGGTTCAGGTCTGCCGCAGCTTATTTGAGAAGGACAAATTATTGTTTGCATTTTTGATGACTGTGCACTTGAAAGCTAACATCCACAAATCACTGGACTGGGGCCAGCTGCGCTTCTTGCTGACAGGTATGTGGCCCACACTGTGTAGCGCCTGCATTCTGCAGCTGCATCAGGTTGCGACTCCTTCACTGCACAACTTGAGCTGTGGCACAAGGCAATCAGTAGCAGATGTGTTCATCATGTTGCTTCTGCTGGTATGCAGGTGGCATCAGCAGCGGCGACCCACCCCCCAACCCGACTTCTTGGCTGACAGACAAGCTGTGGGGTGAGCTGGTGCGGCTGAGTGCGGATGTGCCATGCTTTGATGGGCTGGAGGCATCCTTCAGGGAAAACCAGCTGGCCTTCAAGGTGTGCCAAGGACAACAACTCCTGTAACAACTGTTGCTGGCCATACTTCTGTCAAGCATGGCAGACAACATCACGGGTTGCAGCGTGGTCTGGAGAGTACATTGCATGGTCTCATGTGCTGTTGATGGGGTACCCACCAACAGCCAGTAAGCTACTTCTCATGGAGGTCCTTGGGGCCCAGGGTACACAGAGGCCACTCCATCCTCCTGCACAACAAATTCAATTGCTGGCATGATGAATGTATTCAAGGGTTGGGATTGTGGCACAGCACTCCTCACAATGCAATCAGCCAGCTATACAACTGTCATTGCTGTTGATGTCTGCCTTTAGGCCCTTTATGATTCTGCTGACCCAGTGTCAGCACCTTTACCAAGCCCATGGGCTGCCAGGCTGGATGCTTTCCAGCGATTGCTGATACTTCGCGTTCTCCGACCTGACAAGTTGACCAGCGCTATACATGAATTTGTGAAGCTGACCATGGGCCAGAGGTTTGTGGAGCCTCCCCTGCTGGATATTGATAAATGCTTCAGAGACAGCAACGCCACCACCCCCCTGATCTTTGTACTGTCACCAGGTAGTGACCCAATGAGCACACTGCTGAAATATGCAGACGGTTTGAAGGTGCAGGTGAGGTCACAGGGCCCCTCAGTCTACTTCTTACACAGTGTAGGCACAGACAAGGTAGATATTTGTGGTGGACATTCCATGCTTTGCAGCATTCTACTAGGAGCTGTGCGGGAGCTGTCTCTGCCATCTACTCTTGGCATTCACCTGTCAGCGTCATTTGCTGATGCCCAGAATTTCATATACCAAGAGAGGTGAACCGGTTTATTGCTGCAGGTGGACCGCATATCCCTGGGCCAGGGCCAGGGTCCCAAAGCATCCAAGCTCATTGAGGCAGCACAAGCCCGAGGTGGCTGGGTGGTATTGCAGAACTGTCACCTTGCAGTATCGTGGATGCCGACACTGGAGCGCATTTGTGAGAGCCTCACCCCTGAGAACACAAACCCAGGGTTCAGATTATGGCTGACAAGCTACCCCAGCCATGACTTCCCAGTTTCAGTGTTGCATTCTGGTATCAAGATGACCAA
The DNA here is from genome assembly GCA_018290735.1 of Coelastrella sp. MACC-549. Lineage (NCBI taxonomy): Eukaryota > Viridiplantae > Chlorophyta > Chlorophyceae > Sphaeropleales > Scenedesmaceae > Coelastrella > Coelastrella sp. MACC-549. The sequence continues at coordinate 53,696 of JABEVS010000265.1, read as the reverse complement.
TGACCCACCAACAGGCCTGAGGCAGAACCTTCTGGCCAGTTACCTGACAGATCCAGTGAATGACCCCAACTTCCTGGGTGGCTGCCAGAGACCTGGAGAATTCAAGAAGCTGCTGTTTGGGCTTTGCTTCTTCCATGCTTCAGTGCAGGTCAGAGGCCGGTCTGCACTGCTGCTGTTGTACTGATGTGCACCACCATCACGGCTTGACTTCCTGATGCTGTTGCGGCAAAGCAGCTAAAATTAGCATGTGTGTGCGTGTGTCATGGCTCATGCAGAACAATATCAATCATGCAGCCGGTGTGGTGATTCACAGAGGAGGTCCGACCACAGGCTGTTCTATTATGCAGAACAGTATTGATCATGCAGGTGGTGTGGTAGGTCACAGACGAGGTCCGACCACAGGCTGTACTATTGTGCTTGCAGGAGCGCTTGAAGTTTGGTCCACTGGGCTGGAATGTTCCCTACCAGTTTAGTGCCCCTGACTTCTCAATCAGCGCAAGACAGCTGCTTATGTTCTTGAATGAGTCACCAGACATAATGCCAATGCAGGTGAGCATTATCTCTCAGCAGGGACTAAGCTATCTTTCCGAGGCATCTGTGCATATACATTGTGATTTTATTGTGCCAATTCTCAACTGCTCAGCTTGCTTCAACTTGTGTCGGTGCCCTTTGTGACCGACAACCGCTACATTGCATTGCATGGTGTTCTGACGACAGGCGCTACGCTATTTGACGGGTGAATGCAACTATGGCGGCCGGGTCACTGATGCCCATGACCGCCGGACACTCGCCTCCATCCTGGAGATCTTTTATAATGAGTCAATCTTTGAGGAGGGTTATGCTTTCAGCCCTGCACCTGGCTGTGAGAGGTACTGTGCTCCAGCTGAAGGACCTCTTGACAGCTACCTGACCTTCATCAAGAGCCTGCCCTCTGTGGTGCCTCCTGAGGTGGGTGTACCTGGAACTACAATGGCACTCAGCCACCCAACTCACAGTGCTCTGAGACTCAAAGCTTGTGCTGCTGCTTATCTCCAGCTGCTGGTTCATTGTCTTGGCTTTCTCACGATATCGTGCTGCGACTGATTACATCCTTGCTGGTACAGCTTGGAGCTGATTGCCGGCTTGTGATCTCTCCTCTTCTGTTTGTTGCTGTGAGCTGCATAGGCTCCCAATCGCCTTTTTACGATCCCTTGACTACTTATATTTCCGGCTGGCCTGCAGGTGTATGGTCTGCACCCCAATGCAGACATCACAAAGGACCAGCAAGAGACCAATCAGTTGCTGGACAGTCTGTTGGCCACTCAGGGCACTGGTGGCACTTCAGGGGGGTCAAGTGCAGGAGCAAGCAGGGATGCCCTGCTGCTGCAGCTGGCTGGGGAGCTGGATGACAGACTCAGAGCACCGTTTGACATTGAAGCGGCTACATATAAGTAAGCAGAGAGGGACGTCTCATGTGACATCACTTGGCCGCAGCCTGGGTCAGAGTATCACGTACGTGGTAGATACCAATACAGCAACCCATGATCATGGTCTGATGTGGCTGCTGACGTTACGCTTGTGCTGTTGTTGTTGGTCTCACTGAAGGCTCGATGATCTGATCTGTGTGTCCTGCAGGTATCCTGTCGACTACCATGAGTCACTGAATACAGTGTTGTGCCAGGAGCTTGTGCGCTTCAATAGGCTGATCAACACAATGCATACAAGCCTGGTACAGCTGCAGAAAGCCATCAAAGGTGCGTAAGAGAAACAACTCGTCGGTTTTTTAGAGAGGATTGTTACACTCTCCCCGTCTCAGATGACAGCCTCCACACACACACAAAATGGTGCAGGTGGTCAAGGGAAAAGGCCCTTTTCCCTTGACATAGCATGCATAAAGTGGGCTGGTAGTGAGCATGCAGAAACATGAACTTGGTTGGACCATGTGGCAGGACAGTGTAGACTTCATGATGCTTCTGAGCGAACTTGCTGTCTGATATATTATTGGATGCCATGTGCCGTGGCAAGGGGTGTCAGTGTCCTGACTGCTTCAGCCATGTAACTTAATGTTCTGGAAACGTAGCTCACGAGCAAGCTACGACACAGCATGATGTGCTGACCGCTGCCTCCTGGATGAGGCGAAGAGTGACTGCTGTGTGACATGCATGTTGTAGGACAAGTGCTCATGTCTGACGAACTTGATAAGGTGGCAGCAGCCATGTATGACAATAGGTAAGACTGAAGACACTCCTCCGATCAGCGCAGTCAACGATTAATGATTCTTTCTGCTTTGTGTGGTCTTGTTGCCTGCAAGCAAGGGGTCTGACATCTTGCCATTTTACCCCTGGCGCTGATCCAATGGGTTCTAACAACTTTGAGAGCAATGCAAGTCTTATTGAAGCCCAAAGCGGCACATGCATGCCTTGCACTGCAGAGTTCCTGCAAGCTGGATGTCCACCAGCTACCCAAGCATGAAACCACTGGGCAGTTACATGGCTGACCTGGAGGCACGGCTGGACATGATGGACAGCTGGATTGCACATGGACCACCAGCCGTTTTCTGGATTAGTGGGTTCTACTTCACCCATGCTTTCCTGACAGGTATGGCATAAATGAATGTTTATTGCGCTGCTCAACTTGAGCAGACAGAGGCAAGTTTGCTTGGGTGTGGGGCCGTGTTGGCATGCATCATCAGTCCTCAGCACAGAAGTTGCTAACAAATGCTGATGACTGTCAGGCGTTTGCCACATGCTGGCTGAGGCACTGTTATGCGTCCCTACTTGTGAAGGTGTCAAGCAGAACCATGCCAGGCGCCATCACATTCCCATTGATGCGATAACCTTTGACTACAGCTGCCTCCCCGCTGGCTCACCACCAGATCAGCAACCTGCTGATGGGGGTGCTTACGTCAGTGGCATGTTTGTCGAAGGGGCCAGATGGGATCATGAGACCTGCATGCTGGCAGAGTCAGAGCCTAAGGTCAGGGCACAACCTGTGCTCACTGCATGTCTAGCTGCAGTTGAATAATGGTCAGAGCTGTTGCAAACAAAGCCGCTTGTCACACCATGATGGCCTTCAGCCTTGAATTGGACACATTGAGGCAAGTCCAGGCTTTTGTAGGCTTCTAACACCACAAATGGTGCCGCTGCTTGTGCAGGTACTGTTTTCGCCGGCGCCCTTGATGCTGCTGCAGCCGTGTGACATCAGCAAACAGCGACAATTCCCTGCATATGAGTGCCCATTGTACCGTACACCTGAAAGGCGTGGTGTGTTGGCCACAACAGGGCACAGCACCAACTTTGTTATGGAGTTGATGATTCCCAGTGACAAACCACAAGACCACTGGATACGCAGGGGCGTGGCATTCCTGTTGTCACTAGCGGACTAGCCACAGGGCCCATATAGTTTCAATCCCAAGGTTAGGGAAGGCATCCCTGGCAGATCCTGTGTGCCTCAGGCGTGCAACCCGCCAAGCACTCAGCAATAGCAGCGGGCGGGGTTGTCACCTGGCCGGTTGATGCAGTGACTGGTGCCAGATGGGTAGGTTTGGTGACGTGCTCATGTCTCTTGTTGCATGGAATGCCTTATGCTGTAGTCATCCAGTGCAGCGATTGAAACACTGTACATCTTGCGCGGGACTCGTAACCATCTTGAGGCTGTGTCCGGCGCTAGACTTCTACAGTCACTTACAATGTCAGTGGGACATATCTCAATGACCACAAGACATGTCAGTCCAACTCTGTGTGTACACGTCAGTTCAACTCTCCAGTCCAACTGCCGATCCATTCAAGGTTCGCTTGTGGGTGAATAACCGGCAAAAAATCCCGCATAAGAAAACTCAAGGTGTACCTGGATTATTCTACGCTTTGTCCTGTACTGCTGGCGGGCCTTTGTGTGGCGCGTCATGATTGCGCCTTCGTGTGCCACATGGCCGTCAGAACGACAGCTGCAGTCTGCCAAAGCATTTGGTTGAGGCGGGCCGGGTACCCTAAGGCAGAGGCCTATGCCACAGGACTTCTGCTAGAAGTACCCACCACAGTGCTCGTCCAGTGCCTGGATGGGAGCACCGGTCACTGCCCACTCGGCCGTACCAGGTTTTCACTGAAACGTAAAGTACGCGTCCTGTGCTGGAAGGAGGTGGACGACAGCGTAGAAACTGTAAACTGTAAACAGTACCCACTACATATAGGTTGAATCAGATTTTTTATGCATTGCAGTATACTGCCACAGACTGTAATCAAAAACATGCACGATGGCATTTGAGATCAGCAGCTGCTGCAGACTCAGCACACACACACACAAAGACACAAGGCATGCATGGTTGATGATAACAGTAAAAGAAAGTGAGCCATGCAGCAAGTTGAATTGCTATGGCAAATGCGCTGACATGTGCGGACAGTGATTACTAATCACTAGTAGATGACTATCATCCGAGTCATGTGCAGCTGCTGGGTTGCCAGCATGCCTCAGCCCAAGGCAATAGCGGTCTTAACATTTGTTACAATCACCAGTGAGCCAGCAGATACTTGGTAATTTGAGTCACTTCAGCATCAACTTGTCCATACCAACCAGCTGCTGCAGTCCAGCTCTCAATCGCGCAGCTGCTACCTCACACTGATCAGGCTTTAAGTTGGCAAATGCAACCCTGACATAACCAGGCGCTCCACATGATGCTCCTGGTATGATGCACACCCCATGCTCCCTGATCAACCACTCCACAACGGCCTCATCTACAGAGAGTTCTGCATCAGAAGCTGCCAAACTCTCACTGTTACTGAAGGCCCTGGCCTTGGTTTCAGCAATGAGGTGGTCCGGTAACTTTGCCCAAAAGTAGATCGCTCCCTCACCACCCACCCATCCATGACCTTTACTGCCTAGAGGTGATAGTGCATCTGCAATCACATCTCTGTTGTGTGCTAGGCCTGCTATATGCTGCTGTACATAATCCTCTCCATGCTGCAGTGCTGCCAGAGCTATGTGCTGTGAGAGCTGGCTGGGACAGATGGGAATGGTATCCTGGACCTGCAAGACGCATGGCACACCAGCAGCACAGATATTTGCCTTGGTATGTGATAACAGCACCATGGGCACACATTTGTTGTGTTGCAGGTGCTGTGCACATCAGTCAGCAGATCCTGCACACAACTACATAATGTTCCACAGTACCGCAATACCGCAATACTTGAGCAAGGTACCTATCTCATGGCAGGCATCCCAGTAGTCCTGGTCAGAGGATTGCACATTGCTTACAGTGCTGAAGTACATGAGCCAAGGAATAGTCGTGCCTGAACGGGGCTGTCTTTGCTAGCAGCAGTGCTAGCAGATGACCATCAGCCACACAGTACCAGTGTCACCAGGTACCTTGAGGACCTCATCATGCAGGTTGCCATCTATCCCGCCTTCTTGCAGTTGCTGTTGTCCTGGGTAGGCAATGTAGCCCACTCTCCATCCCATCATGCCATATGCCTTGCTGAAGCTGAAGACGTTGATGACATTGGGCCCAGATATGCAATGGTGGCTGCAGCCTTCATATAGGAAATGCTCATATGTGTTATCCAGCACAAGCCAAGTGCCCACAGCAGCGCACATGGCAGCAGCAGCTTGCAACTTGTCCTTGGGCAACAGGATACCTGCCAACAAGAGGACAACAGAAATTATTGCTGTAGTCAAGAAATAGACAAAGTCATTTCCATAAAATCTCTGACTTCTAGAAGGCACTGTCATCACAGCGCAGGCAAAAGAGAGGTAGCAGCCGCAAAAAACAATGATGTTGTGCTAAGCAGTGACAAGTGCGGTCATTACATGGCAACAAGGCAAGCTGGCATAAGAAGTGCATATATCATCACCATCTCATCACCATCAGCTCTCTTATGCCGTGCAGAGCTGATCTGCAATGACAAGTGGCCTATGTGGTTGTTTGTCAGGCTCTGAGACCATAGTACTTTCTCCTGTGTAACACACCATTCCCAGCAGTGATTGACGACGATGGCAAGAAACAGTCAAGGTATTCCACCTCAAGCTGTAAACACCCAGATGCTGCCCGGCTAGCATTGTGTCATTTCATAGGCTGTAGACAGACCTGTGGGGTTACAGGGGTTCACAATGACCACCATCTTGGGTGGGTCCGGGCCCTGCAACTGCTGCTGTAACCAGCCCAGGTCTGGGTGCATTGAACTGCTGTCACAGGGACCCAGCAACACATTCTCAGCACCACCCGTCATCTGAAGAGCCATGAGATGATTGAAGTAGTAGGGCTTAAAGAGCACCACCTTGTCTGAAGCGTCTGTGAGGGCGAGAACGAGGTTCACAAAGGCCTGATTAGCACCTGCTGTTACCATGACTTCATACTGCAAGTACATGTTGATCAGGAGCGTAGATAGACAGCAGAGGTCGTAAGAAACAGCTATTAGCAGCAGCATTCAGGACTTTACAGTCTATCCTAATCATGAATCATCACCCAACAGAGGCAGCACATCTCTGTGGATGACAGACTATGCCTTGAGAGCTTGTGTCATGTCAGCGAGCTGTCCCTGTATGCAACAATGTTGCTGTGCTTGAAGCAAAAACACGTGACAGCACTCTGGTGTACATGCCTTGATGCACGTTGCTGCAATGATACAATGACAGCCATTGAGGCATCCATGGTAAGAATGGCCGCTGATTGACGACACCAGAAAGTGCTGGTTACTTTAGCAACAAGTGCCGCTGCTTGGCCTGCTGCCAGCTGTGCTCACCCCTTGCAGTGCATTCCTTGTGGCTAGCTTGTGCTGCAGAGCTTGCCTCAGGGCAGGTAGACCATCAGCAGGACCGTACCCATGAAGACCTGTGGTGGTGCAGTGCAGCAGTTGCTCTGACAACACCACAAGACCACAACCAGACTAAGGTGAACACACGCGACTGGCAATTAGTCAGCGAAGTAAAGTTGCAGGATGAGATGCTGGTTTGAGTCATGAAGGTATACACGGCTGGGCAAGCTGGCACCTGCATCTCCGTGCTGCAGCAGCTTGGTGGCCTCTGAGATCGCTGCTGGTGGTGGTTGCCAGTGCACAATGCCCTGTGCCAGAGACATCACTTGCTTGTTTGCTGGTGCCTTGGCCATCAGCTGTTTGGTTTTGACAATCACAGGCGGGTCTGTTGACAGCACACGTTTGGACACCTGCATCAGATGAGTATGCAGCTACTGCACAGTTGGCATGTGGTGCAACTGAATCGAAGGGCAGCATGTCTGAAACAGGTCTGCGTTGGTTGATTCAGCTCCATTTCACCATGTCAAGCAAAACTAACATGCGCGGTATGTTATGTTGGGTAGCTTGGGCCCATGCTTGATGCTGATGAGTTGCTGAACCGTCTGCTGCTCTAGGACCCTGGTCAGCAGTGACGGGTGCAGTGGCCTCATGATAGGCAGCTGTAGCCCAGCTATGTCGAGTTCATTTACTTCTGTAAATACCTTGGGCTTAACCTTGTTTCCGTTGCCAAATGCTGCCTGAATGCCTGTCCCTGCTCGGTCCCAACTACGTTGTCGCCCATGGGGACGAGCATGCCCATTGGCAAAGCGCATTGTACCAAAACGACTGCTTATTGACATGCGGTAAGATGTGTTGCACTGGCGCACAAGTTTACACTGTGCTGTATCACATTAAACTCCCACACGCAGGCCAGCAGACGCAACGCATGACAGTCAGGCCCTGACTGCTGCTTCATCGCATGCAAGAATGGGGATCTTGAGCTCCTACTCGTTGAAATATTCTACACCGCCAGTTGTATATCGCACTTGCCACAGCACACTACTGCAAAAGGGGGTTACACTTCACATTCAACTGCAACTGCCATGCTGAGGTCAATGTTGAATGTCGTACTGCTCATATCGTGTAAGCTTTACTGGAATGCAGTGATGTATGGTTGAATTACAAGATGCTTTGCTTGATCCCGACTGGCTTGCAGCATTTGCACAACCACTGGCATACTAGTTCTATGATATCTTTGTTGACAGAGTGTCTGCCTTCCTAGGCCTGCTGCCTGCTATGTATGTAAAGAGTCAGCCTATGTGCCTCAGCGCAATGTCCACCACAATGCAGTGATGTCTGCTGCAGGAACCATGTTTCTTATAAATCGTCGGCAGCAAGCTGCTCAGTGAGCACAACTTGTTGTACATTTGATTTTGTACAGGGGATTCCTTTGGCAGCTGACAGCCTCATGCACAATTAGGAATTAGAGGCTACCTTGGTATGACACATGGGTTGAGACAGTCACGCTAGGCAAGTCAAATTGCTCAGCAGTCTACAAGCTACAGCCTGTCCACCTCTACCTTCACCCATCATGCTGGGCTGGACCTGTCACTGCCGTAGCGCTCAGGATCCTTCTTAGCAATATTATCTACCACCCCCTGTCCTGCTGCTTTTGGTCCACTAGACTCATCCTGCGGGAGCTGAGCAGCCACCTCTGGGTGTACATCAGGGGATGCTCCATCACCTGGCAATGACGGGTCACTCTGCAGCAGTACAAAACACACAGACGCACGCACCAGTGGCAGCTTGCACTACTTTTGCATTGATGCCAGCAGATTGCTGGTTGTGCCAACAGCAATACAGCACCTTATATCAGCTGCTGTGCAGGTTGGCAATGGCGTGACCAGAGAGTATATTGTCTCATTCTAGCAGACACACAGGTACTAGATGTGTGCTAGTAGCAGTGAGCCTGCCTGAGACCTGATGCACTGATTATGTTATGAATGGTTCACGTGCACAGTCGGCGGGCTGTCAGCTAATTCACCCAAGCTAGGATGATGGCGCCACATGAGTACAGCTGGGCTGACCTGCATGGGGTATGCTTCCGGGTGTTCAAATGCTCCCTCCTTTTCGCCTGTCTGAGCTTGTTTGACTGCCGGGTTGGGGCTGGGCAAAGGGTCCCGGTCCTCTCGACCATAAAGCTGTCCACTGGATGGGGCTGCAGCAGCAGCAGTACAGTAGCACATTTGCAGAGTGGTAGCAACAGATGCATCGTTCCTGCAGCGGCCGGAGGTGCTGGCGACCAAAACCTGCCGTTGATTTGCTGCATGCTCTGCATGATGGATGATACTGAAGTTGTTGATGTAGGCAGGATTCCTTGCTATTTCTACTCTGTACAGCACCACCACACGGCAGAAGCTGTACAGCCTGTTCTGGTGTCACTCACAGGCTTCCTCTGCTGCCGCACCAGATCCAGCACCTGGCCCTCCGGCACCACCCAGCGTCTTGGGATCTGCTGCTGCAGCGCCACTGCCAGTGCCAGGTGCACCTGTGGTCGTGTCAGCATCCGGGGTTACTTCACCTGCCGTGCTCAACAGCTGCAGCCCAGTCAGCCTGCATGTCAGCGGCGCAATCTGCGCTGGTAATGATCCTGCTAGGACGCGAGATGAAAGCATGTTCAAGGGACTTCGCGAAACTTATTCAACAGGTTCGCCAGTACAACGTGAGCAGTCAAAGTGACAGCGAGTCTGTGTACAAAGAGAAGAATGCTTTAAATTGGTGCTGTGTGGGGTCTTTACTTGTTTGGCCTTCCACGTGCAGCCACAACGTAATGAGGTCACTTGAGGTCACTGAGAGAAATTCAAATGGGGCGTCTGCTTCAATGAGGTTTTTGAGCCTTGCAGGCATCCTGTCTATAACACCAGCAGGTTTTTTTGATGTCTGATGGTTGGCCTAGCCGCATGGGGACCATGGTCACTGCTGGGCAGCTCGGTGAGTTTTGTGCTGCAGCAACCAGCCCGACACTGCCCCCCTGGCAGGCGTGCCAGCATGATGCCTCGTCAAAGCATCCCATTGATCAGAAGTTGCTTCTATTGCTTTGGGGGGTATGGCTAGTTGTGTTGTAGGTATATTGTGCTGTTGGTAAGTCATCTACCTGTGCGAGGCTCAGCCCGGGCTGGGCCCACAGTGTACACACAGAGTATGATTACGAAATTGGTACTGCCATCAACCTTTTTTCGCATTTTCTGTCCTGCAGATTACTGGACACAAATTACGCCTGAATGTTCCAGACACAGCCATCATAGAGCATGGGTTGCTAAAAGCATGGCTATACACAGACAAGAAGACAGGCGTTGTTCAAAGCACTCCCAGCAGTTCCCTCAGCCGCACTGCTTTACTGCACAAGTTGAGAGGCCAGCATTCTCTGTATGACCTGAACAACCCGAATGGATGGGTGGCGGTGGCTTACTTCAACGGCTATGTTACCAGGTTGCTGAATGCACAGGAGCTAGAACAGCTGGTAAGCAACTCAGGTCAGCCGGCAGCTGATAGCTGCTGGTCATTTGTAGTGAAATAATCAATGAAAGGGGCAGCAACCATAGGTCGCCCCTGCCCTGTCCCCAGTGTGATTGAACAACAGCACCAAGGCTGCTGCCAAACAGCACCACTTCTGCAGACCATGCGTGTCTGCTGCATCCCGAGCAAACCTGCCCGGGAAGAAATAATTGCCGCTGCTTGTACAGTTCACACCCTGGTTATGTAATTGTGTGGCTGCAGTTGTCGTGTGTGTATGTTGGGGCTCTGCCTGATGGGCCGGCTGCAGCGGGTCAAGCAGATGAGCCTGGGCTGCAGCTGCTGGCTGTACAGGTGAATGAAGCACACACATGCAGCAGGCAAACCGAGAGTATGCAGTTTGGGACACTGCTAAGCATTGAATTGAGCACTTCCTGATGAGTTGTACAGCCGGCTTGAGCGCTGATTGAATGACATATATCTGGCAGGTTCTGTACTTTGGCATGTGCTGCACTTGCAATGGACCACCATGTGTATGCAGGCCTATGTCATACCAGATCATGATGTGCGTTTCCTCACCACCTTTGGCGGGGTTGAGGGCGCATCCATCCTGACACAGAGCAGGAGGTACAGTGACAGGTTCTCTGCAGTCTCATCGCAAGCAGCAGCTGCTGCTGCAGCAGCATCAACCATCCAGCAGGCTGCAGCAGCTGCAGCTACCGCCGTCATGAATGCCCAACAGCAGCTACAGCATGCCCCTGCAGGTGTTGCTGGTGGCCCTGCCAGCCGTACAAGCAGTATGATCAGCTTGTCTCATGAGAGTCCTGATCAGGACAGCAGCTTGCCTGCAGGCGCAGGAAGCCCTGGGTTGCACAGCCTCCGAGCAGCAGCTACTGCAGATGATGCCACACTCTACAAGTTACAGCTCAGCAGTGGTGTTGCTTGCACTGATACTGAGGTGCTGCTGCAGACAGCACCCACTCTCAGCCCAGAAACTTGCGCAACCCCTACCCTGCCTGCTGGGGCTTCTTGGAAGCATGCAGCAGCACATTCTGTTAGCAATGCGGGACTTTCACACTCCAGTGTTGTTGGTGCCGCAGCATTGCATGTGGCCAGCGACAGTAGTAGCATGGCTGTTGGCACTGCACGAGCATTACCTACAGATTGCTCGGCTGCAGAAGGGGCCAGCCCCAATGGCTGTGACGCTCAAGGTGCTGCGGCTGCAGAACCGCTGAAGTCAGCACCAGGTATGGTGTCTAAAGCAGCAGCTGCAGCAGTACAGGTCCTGAACAGCTATTTGGATAAGGCTCATGGTCTGCGGGTGACAGGACTTGCAGCTGAGGTGAGGTGTTGGCCTACGACCATGCCACTGATGCTGCTGTGGGTGATCCAAGGAAGCAGCTGCCTCCCACAAAAGACTTTTTCCTGAGAGAGACTTGTCACGTCAATATTGACAGACCAAGATAATGCAGTATGACTTAGTCACTCCTGCCAGCTATATTTGCCTCGCAGTTTGTGCTGGATATGAAACAACAGCTGTGGCTCACTGGGCTTCACAACATTGCGTTGGATCCGATGTTGTCTAAGGGCAACACCACCACCTTCACAGAGCGTTGGGGCGAGTTCCTGTCAGGCACAGGGCCTCCACCAGCACCTCAACTATCACAGAACACAGCATATGATACAATTGCACAACAAGCAGCCTTGCGATCTGCAGAAGAGGGCTGTTGCCAAGGCGCAGCATCAGCAGCTGCAGCAACAAGGGCCACACTTTCAAGTTCCTGCAAACCCATGCAAGGGTCAACCAACGGGATCAAGCAGGTTACCAAGCAGTTCTTCCCACTGCTTGCTGTTGACATGGAACGCTTGCCAAGCTGCAGGCCACAATCTGCTGATGCAGGCGTGAGGGTGGGTCAGTCTGCATCTTGGCCTGTAACATTTGACACCACGTTAGGAGCCTAGATACTCAGAATTTGACAAAGTGGTGTGTGGTATGAAGGGTTTGCAGAAACATTCCAAGCCTCATTCCTTCATAGAGCCATTGCCATGTACACCTGGCTCTGCAGTGATGATGTGTACTTCCTGCAAACCCTGTTATGCTGCTGCAGACCGGTGCTGGCCCTGCGCGACCCATCTCAGCTCCTCGCTGTCTGAGGTCCGCTTCCCCACAGCTGATGCGGCCATGCAGCATTCCAGCCAGGCAGCGACCAGTCAGCAGCTTGAACAGCAGTGCAGATTGTGCAATTACGAGCATTGGCTCACCGTCCAACAGCAGCTTCAGGGGTATCGGGCCCAGGGGTACTAACAGGAATGCAGCATCAGCTGCTAGACCAGGTATGGCGGGCCTGACATTGCGTGCTGACACAGAGCATGCACTTACAGCTGCAGAAGTACATGCTGTGGCTCGTCCTTGCTGGCATCTTGAAGTGCTACTATCGTTTGCCAGACTGTAATGATGCTTGTGACTGCAGGTGCTGGAGGCAACCCCACAAACCGCAGGAACAAGTGTGACTCTTACACGCTATGGCTGCAGCAGCCTGCCAATCCCACTGACAGTATTACTGCCCAGCTGGCTAGTCAATTGGAGTGTGCCAAAGAACAGGTCCAGCAGTACGCAAATCTGGCTGAGGCAGCAGGACTGCAGGCAGATGAGGCAACACAGCAAGCAGCACAACAGGTAAGCAGCATTGATCCATTGCATGGCTGCCACCTCCCCACCATATTCAGCCATATTACATTTAATGTCAGTCCATGGAGGGTGGGTATGCAGCAGGGTAGGTGCAGGGGGCCCACAGCCCATGCTTGGTTGATACATTGGTAATTGCATGAGTATCATGTGGCTTGTTCACGGGAACAGATGCCCTGTTGCACCTACATGCAGTAGTAACCGACACAAACTGAGCTATGAGGGTTGAAAAAATGCCCTTACTGTAAATCCAACAGGTGGCTTCAGTGCAGCAGGAGTTGTTACAGCTGAGGCAGGATGCAGCAGCCGCCAGCCGTGAGCGGCGGCAACTGCAGCAGCAGACAGCTGACATTGAGCACCAGCGCAATGGCATGCAGCAGGGCATGGCACAGATGCACCAGCAACTAATGGACCTCCAAGAACAGCTTGCACAGGATAGGGCAACCATGGCAACAATGCTGAGGGAGCACCAGCAGCAGAAGTTGCAGCAGGAGGCGGTGAGACACTGATGATCCTGTTATTATCTGCGACTGACTTCAGCCATGCAATCAGCAGCATGACTTTTTGCATGAGTTTTTGCGCAGCAGATTGAGACATTCAGCAGCTGTTACATCACATGCCATTTCTACATCAGGCTCAGAAGGCCTGGCCCCATCACTTTGTCCTCCTGCGGATACACTTGCAGGAGGTTGCTGCATTGCAGCAGCAGAACGCCGACTTGCATCACTCTTGCCAGCAGCTCACAACACGCCTGGATGAGGAGTCTGAGGTCGTGTCTGCACTGCGTGCCCAGCTGGTTGACTACAAGCTGCAGATGGAGCAGATGAACCTGCAAAGCAAGAAGGGGAGGAGTTTGTACACAAGCAATAGCATGGCACTAGGCGGGGAGGGTCAACCACACCTTCAGGCCAATTGCAGGTGAGGCTAGATACATTGCAAATGATTTACATCCAGGTATCTGTCTTGTAAAGAACTTGTAGAGTAACGTCTGCTGAATGAGTTACTGGCTGTGAGACATTACTACACCAAGTGCATCTAGGCAAACAGCTTGTTGCTGACCTCCCTTGCAGGGTGGCATCAGCCTGCCTGGTGGTGCTGTTCCCCCTGGTGGCCTGCCCCTCAGTGGACTCAGCAGTAGTGGGCTTTCTGGCGGTTTTGGCAGTGATGCGGGTATGGCTACTAACAGAATGGCTAGCAGCAGGTGATGCTGCCATTGTGGTCCCGTTGACAATAGACTGTGCACAAAGCGCCTCAGCAGTGGTTTTGTCGGCCTCAGGTTGCCAACTGGTATATCATGGCTGCTGTTTGCAGCTTCTTGTTTTTCTTTGACTCCATGCTATGTAACATGGCTGCTAAACTCAAACATTGAGGCCAGCATCTGCAGCAGGGAACAGTCAGAAGAGCAGTGACTTAGATCCAGTAGGTATACCGCACCATTTGTAATCCACAAGAGGTCTGCACTCTCATGGCGGACAGATGCAGTGTGATGCTGCATTATTAGTGTCCTTGGCAGGGACATCAGTCTGCGTTCACACCTACATACGGCGTGAGCCATCAGTGCTTTGGCATGGAATGTTGCTTGAAGGCAGCTGCAAATGCATACTGGCATTCATGAGTTGAAGCATGGTAGGGCTGCTTGCCTGGACTGCCTACCAGGTAAGTTGCAAGCTACAACCTGACAGCCTGCTACCTGCTGCCTGCTGCTGCTTGATCTGCCTGTAACAGGCCAGCAACAGCCAATTCAATTGTTGCCTCAGGAAGATTCTTCCTGCCATCAACCTCAGGAACTAGCAGCAAGTATGAGCAGTACCTGATTAACAATAAAATGATCATGAATAACGACCCCTTCAGTAGAAGAAACACCCGTGACCCCGCCCCATCAGCAAGAGCCTGTGCAACAGCAGGATCAGCATCAGATAGCTCAGCAGTGGTTGGACCAACAGGTAGAGCAATATCTGCAGTGCGTGGGGACACATCTAAGACTATAGTGGTGCAACCTGTGCAGGCACAGCTTCCAAAGTCGCCATACTGGGCTGAGTCTGTTGATGCAACAACCATCCTGCAGCAGATGCCTGGAGGAGCCAGTGAGCCAGCTAGTACAGGGCCTGCCCCTAGTAAAAGTACCAGCAGCACTGTGTGTGAAGCTGCCCTTGCAGCGCCACCACAAGAGCAACAGCCCGAGGCTCAGCAGCTTCACACATCTCTGCCTCTTCAACAACAGCAGAAGAAGGCAGCAGCGTGCAACAACCATGACCCTGATACAGCTGTGTCATCCATCACAGCAGCCATCACAGCAGATCTTGGTGAAGAGCTGATGGCAGGTGCCAAGGTGAAGCCCCAGCTCTTTGTTGCTGATCTGCTGTGTGATTCTCTGGGGACACCGGAGCCCAAGGCTGAACAGCAGTTGGCAGTGCTGAGTGGGCTGCTGCAGGAGGTTCATGGTGACTTGATGGAGATCTTCAGCTACTATGCCACACTGGGCAGCGTACAGGTTGTAGCAGACAGGTACACTTCTGGAAAGGGGTGCCGGGAATGCACTTGCATGCAATGCTCACGCGCTGATTGAATCCAGCCATGTCTCCATGTCTGCTGCCTTGCTGTCACATGTGTGCACAGCGTCACTCTTTGATGAGCGACTTGGTTCGCAGCCCGTCAGGCTTCACTCAAGCATCAGATCTTTCACATGTTGTCATCAGCTTCACGCCAAAGTCACTTGGCTGGCATGCAGGATGACGATGGAGCTGTTGCAGTTTGGCAAGCTGGCTTACGACTTGAACATCCCCCAAGACAACAAAAGCCTGTCAGCAGTTGAGGATGCTTTCTATGTGCTCTCAGACAGACGCCCCTGTCTAGCACTGAAGAACAAGACCAGACCACCTTCAGCAGAAGCAACACACAAAAGCAGCCGGCCGGGGGGCAGGGGGGACAGCAATCCTGGTGCTTGCCTTTTAGGGGCTGCTGCTGCTGCTGCCGCAGCATCAGGTGGGGCTCTCAACAAGCTGTCCAGCTGGGACTCTGGAGGCTGTTGCCTGGCATCACACTGTGTCCAGTGCGTATTTTACTACTGTGTAACTTGCTGAAGTTGGCCTTGCTTGTTGTTAATATGTTGTCTGAGAGCAGTTGTCTCAGGTCCTGACTGTCATCCGTATGCTGCAGGCACTGCTTACCTGGGACCTGGCACTCAACATGCTGTGGCAAGAGCAGCCGCCTGGGACCACAGGAGTGGCATGCCTGGCAAAGGCAGTAAATCCAATCCCACCGCTGCAGCTGCTGCTGCTGCTGCCGTGATGGTAACAATGCTGGGGCAGCAGGAGGTGATTATACCTGAGCAGTTTCCTGAGGCACTCATCAGGCTGGCTTGCGTGCGATACAGGTGTGTGCATGTGTATCATCACCAAACATCCCTTGCTGTATTATCTGTACAGTCAGCATATCAAGATCGGCCCTCTCACATGCTGATCTTCACTCTGGTGATTGACAAATGAGGCATGCAGCAGCTCTTGTTACTCTGCTGCTGCCTGCAGTGGAACCAGCAGGGGTGGATTTCTGACGCCATCCTTGCTCACAAAACTGCTGCTGTTATTTCTTTGGTCAATGATTGGCAACCATTTTGTGCCGTGCGAAGAAGCATGATTTTTGAATTGCCTGCCAGAGATTGCGTGCTGGAGTATCTGCCAGGGATCGCATGCGTAATTGCTGCTGCTTTTTACTCCTAAAGAGAATGCCACTACCTGGCAGGCTGCTTGCAGTGACTTGCAGGATGTCAACATGCTCCTAACAGCTCCAATTACTTTGCTGTTGATATCTGCAGGTGGGGTGTTGTCAACACAGAGTATAACTGGGATGACAGTGATGATTGGGAGGACGAGTATGAGCAACTCATACCCAGGGTAGATGATGACGGCATGCCAGCAGGTGGGCCGGCATAAGACTGTGGACTGCTGTGTTATATGAATGGCTTTGGCTGCGCCAATCACTGCTCCCAGCGAGCGACAGGCATTGAATGCATGTCTTGGTCAAGTAGGCAACCTACACAGCAGTGAAGGCTCTTCTCTGGGTCCTGCAATCACCCGTTTTGCTGGTAGATGAATGATTTATGTACGGAACGTTGAGCAATTTGCTTTGAAGTGAGAACTTTTGTTAAGCGCCTATAGTGTTGATGTGCAGATAGCAGTCGCATGCAGCGGAAACAGCAGCAGCAGCAGCAACAACAGCAAGAGGACAGCAGGCGACATGGGCCCAGGGTCCTCAAGCCTGAAGGTCAGGACCTCTACGCCAGCCAGCCTCCTGCAGTTGCCAACACCAGTACCACAAGGCCTGCAAGTCCTTGCAGAAGAAAAGCAATAGACTATGCAGTACCTTCTGGGGCAGATGATTTGGTGACTGTTTTGACAACTTTCTTGCAGCATGATGTCCTGAAGCATGCCAGGAGAAATAAGCTGGCTGGGAGTCCACTGGGTCACAGAAGGGCAAGAAGTAGGTCACCAGCAGGCACTTGGCGGCCAGTTCCGACATGAGTACTGTGGCAGGTGCTCCAGTAGACATCGCAGCCTGCTGTGAAGGCTGCCCAGTGGGTTGCTGTCTTGCGCAAGACATATCAGCACATATGTACAGAATGACCACAGCCGGTACTGAGTGAAAGCTTGTAAGCCATAAATGACGGCAGTGCCTGTCTTTGGTAGTACTAGTAGAGTGTTGGCCGGGTGCTGCGGGGTCAGTGCATCACTTCATGATCCAATAAGTTTTGAGTAGGAACTGTAAAGCGACCTCCATTTTGTTAGCAACTTGTTGAGCGGCTCAACCAATCATGGGGGCCCCTGCTGTTCTCTTGCGCCCTCTTGCCATTCTGAATGACATGTGCCGATCGACCGTCGACAGCAAGTGGGTTACTCTCGCCACAATTGTATGTGTTGTTCGAGCATGCAAATACAATGTGCTCTATGTCATGCGTCCTTACATCAACCGGGGTAAGTTTTCTAAGATTACGTAAGCATTCAGGTAACTTAAGTACAGCAAAGCAAATCTTGCACCAACCGTCTGCAGGTGCAGCTGTATTGCAATACCGCGCATTCAATGTACAAGTAATTGATTGACTGACTGTGGCAGTCTGGCAAAAGCGCTTGTAACATTTTGTTACAAGTACCGTGCGGCGGAAGCGTAGCAAGCAACTGACGCTGCTGCGACCACGTGCACTTCCACATATTGTGAGGGTGGCTGCATGCATATACATGTTGTATTAAAAGCTGGTCGGCTGGTTTCTGAAATGGGGTTGAAACCCAAAGTCGGCTGTGTACTACCATGCCACAAACTAAAACAGCCCTTGAGGAACACCTCCGAAGATGTAGGCTGTCAGCAAGAGCCTACAAAGTCGAACATGGAGGATCTGATCCATGAATTAATCTACACAGCAGACATCCTCATTAAATGCTGTTGCAAATGGCCTGATTGATAACCGGAGACGTAGAAAGTTAGATAGCATACAATTGAAAGCTTCAGCTTGTGAAGCCTTGCCTACCTAGCATTCGCAGACACTTACTAAGTGACAATGTCTTGGCATAACCAATCAGCGAGTATGCATCAAAGGGAGGTAGCTCTCATCATGAACAAGAATTATTATTGAAATATAGACGGGAAGATGAGGCGGTATTCGGCTTGTAACAAATGCACACTTTGCAGCAACCATGATTACAATACCATTCAATGAGGCCGGGCACAATCTCCCTAGACTGAGCAGGCCACAGCAACCACTCCTTTGCAGCGTCAGACTGGCTCTGCCATAATTGGCACCTAGTGTGGACTAACTAAATCAAGGCCGATGAGTCTGTGCATACAGGCAAAACAATGCATATATGCATGGCATGTGCAGACATGCAGCCATGTCACAATGGACTGGTCATGTGTTGCACTACCATAATGTGAGAGTCTCACAAGCAATGATGCTGCCTGTGATGATGCAGCCTCAGCAGCTGCTGTATCCTTGCTTCGTGATTGCTGCCATAGAGCACCCCAGGATGTTGGTGCAGAAACTGCTGGGCTGCTCTGCAGGAGAGGCCCTGCACATGCAGCAAGTGCTCCCACACCGGTTGCAACTGTGCTTGAACATCCATCTGCACGTCAGCGGATATAATTGGCCCACATTGTCAGTTCAAGACATGCAGAGTGATGCCTGAGGGCTTTGAACATCAACTCCAGTGTACAATACTGTCGCAGCTTCCACTTGGTAGGACAGAAGCACGATACCACCGCTAGGCACTGCTGCTGCACACCAAGCACATCATGTCGGTGTGTGCGCTGCACATCGTCAGTGATGCTGAGTTCTGCCTGTGCCATCTGCAGCTGTCATTTCAGATACACACCTGGAGGATAACTGCATGGAAAGGAATGATGATTGTGGTGATCTCCAGGTCTGACCATCCAATGGCCTTCAGAAACAAGATAACACTACCAGCTGTGGGACAACAGCAGGTGGTCATAAGGAACAGTGAGCTCAAGCAGTGCAGCTGAGGCCTGTAAGTAAGTCTTTGTAGAACAGCAAAGCAGAGAGCAACAGTTGCAGGCAGGGACCTGTGGGCAAGCTCTGACAGCAAAATAGCAGCTACAGGCTGCAAGTACAATTTGACACTCTGGCCAGATAGGTCCATGCTGCTGTCGACATTCCAAGGCTGATAAGCACTGCTGGCACTTAGTGTCCCAAGCCTACCTGCAAACACTGTGCCCTGCAGCATCAAGCTAGGGTAGCTGCTCAGCAACCGCCAAAACTGCTGTGCCTCCAGGCCATACTCAGAAAAGAAGTCAAACCAAGCTCGCAGTGGAGCTGCCAGCAGTCCCGGGTTGCTGATTACAATCTGTCTGACAGCATCTTGAGTGGGTGCTAGGCTTCCAAGTAACTGGACATTGGTATGTACTACTTGATCAACCTCCAATGGGGCCAGGTCACTAAGGTTTGGTGCCAGCGCTAAGGTGGTGTCAAGAATTTGGTCCCTGAGCTTGAGAGCAGTACGCAAGTAGCATTTGATAGGTGTATCTTTCTTTGTAGCGTGGCCCCAGTGCTGCTCTATGCTCCGTGTCAGCTGCCTGGTCCTGCTGACTGCCGTGACATGCTGGCATGGTCTTCCTAGCTGCATGGACGTCGCAACACTTCCGGTATGTTGCATACCAGTAATTTGTGTGGTCACACGATATGATAAGCCAGCAGATGGCCACAGCTGCACTCACGTAATTTAAATAAAGCAGCCCTCAACCGTCTCAACCTACAAATGACCATACCCATGCAGGACATCAACTATAACTACTTTGGCTTCTGCTTGTCTATTTTGCAGACTGCTTCCCGCTGTACTCGCGCAAAAAGCAGTTGAATACGTCATGCCTGCACCGCTTCGATCCTCACTGTCATTGATCAGGGATCAAGAAGCCTGTCTCAAACAGCCATTGCTCGGTTTATGTTGGTTCCTGTTTGCCCGCTCTCAACTTCCACTACGGTAACATGAGGCTTCGCACAATCACAGGCAGTCAGTGCTGCCTGTCAAGGCATTCCTCACTCTTCCGTGCTCAACCAACAAGACCAGCGGTTGCTCAAAATGCACAGCAGGAGCCATATGCTCTGCCAGTAACGTACGATACACAAGCCCCTTTGGTCAGCAGCAACACAACACCTACCCCATGTCAATTGTGTACCTTGGTAACCCAGTGCTCCCTCGACAGATGGCCTCGCTTTGTGCAGCAAGCTGGTACGTGCGACTTGTTGTGCATTGGTGGCTTCTGGATGTGAGCATGCCATCAGCAACTGCCATGAAGTACAGCGCATGTGTTTCTGATCTGATTACAATATGGTATTGTAACCTTGGTAGCAGCTGGTGTTGCATGTTTCATGTCAGTTCATGACCCATCATATTGTGTAAGCAACGACTGCATGCCTATGTTTGCTGTGTTGCAGCGTCCTGGGGAGGGCCAGTATCTGTCGCTGTGTACATATCAGCTGCACAACCAACAGCAGCAGCGGAGGCAGCCTTAGCAACTTTGCATTCCTACATAGAGGATTTTGTCAAGCAGCGTAGTCAGCAATCCTTTGTGGTTTCGGTTCTGTATGCCAATCATTCTGCACCAGAAGGTGCCTCAGCACTACAGCAACCAGGTGCAGCTACTGTCAGCTTGTCAGCTGCTGCTCAATGCCGCTGTCATATAGGTCCTGTACAACCATTTTGCACACAATGCTATGTCCACAGCAAACGGCATCATCAACGAGTGACATTTTGTTATGGTGTCATATAATCTGCGTGTATAACTTGCAAACAACGCTTTGATTCCACCCTCACAGAGCTGCATTGAGCTACAGCAAATCGACTGTATATGTATGCTGGCCAGCTGTCACGTCACCACAATGCGGCAAACACTTGCTCTGTTGCTGGCTTCTGCATGCAGCAGTGCTCAGGTTGCTGTAACATGGTCGCTCTGCAGGCTCAAGTGTAAATCAACCTCTGATCGATCAAGTGCACGAGGCAGTTGATGCCACATTAGCAGACAACCACCCAAGCTATGATCAGCTGTACCCCATCAATGCACTGCGTAACCTGGCGCTGCAGCAGGCCAGCACCCCTCTGGTGCTGTCAGTTGATTGTGACTTCATCATCAGCCAAGGTCTGCAGGAAACTTTGCAGGAACCCTGGGCTCTGCAGCTGCTGGGCGTTCAGTCTCTGGCACAGAAACAAGGTGACCAACCGCAAGCTCAGCAACAGCATACATTCCTGCAGCAGGCTGGATGTCAAAGTGCACAGCAGCAGCGGCACTGGAGCTTGACTCACAGCCTGGAGCACCAACTGTTGTCTCCTGTCATGCTGGTCTTACCTGTGTTCCAACTCAGCCTCCCAGAAGATATCCCTGACACACAAGCACCTGCTGTCCCCAAGACAAAGGCAGAGCTAGCAGCAGCTCTGGCAGCAGGCACTGTGGATCCCTTCCACTGTGGGGCCTTTGCACCAGCACATCAACCAGTGGATGTAGATGAGTGGCTGTCAGCTGATGAGGCTTATGATGTGCTGTATGTGGAGTATTTCGAGCCCCAGGGGGTTGCTGCGAAGGATTGCCTGCCTCAGTATGATGAGCGGTTCAGAGGATATGGACTGAACAAGGTCCAGCATGCGTGGCATATGCACAGGCTGGGGTACAGGTTCAAGGTGAGGCGACGAGGTTGTACAGCAGTGGTGTTCCAGACTACACAGCACTGGGTGTTGACGGGTGTTGGAGCTTCTATGTCAGAGACAAGCAGCAAGGCATGGCAGCTGGTAGGCAGTGCAACCTCCCATTGAGCACACCATGACATCAGACACATCCAGTGTTGACAGCCTCTGTGGTGCTACCTGTCGAAACCACATTGTCACAGGTCCTTGAGGTGAACCTTGGCTTCTGCTTTTTTCTCTAGGTACTGCCGCATGCATTCATGACAACAACGCCCCATAAACGCAGTACCAGTTGGAGACCGCTGCCCGGGACGGCGCAAAATGAAGTGCATATGGATAGGATTAGGGCAGTATATCAGCAGTTCAAGGCCTCTCTGAAGCATCAATCAAGTGCAACTGACACCGCTGTGTAGAAAGGGGGGAGGCTGCTGCAGGTATGCGCCCGTTGCTAGCCGGAGATTGTGACTGGTGGGATGCAGTGGGGGCAGTAGCTGATCTGCTGGGTAGGTGGCCCACTGTGCTGCACAGTCATTTACATACCTCATGAATGAGTGAGTGAGTGAATGAACGAATGAGTGAATGAATGAATGAATTGGCCATCCATGGATGGATGGAATGAACGAACGAGTGAGTGAGTGAATGAATGTCATTGACTGACTGACTGACTGAATGAATGAATGGATGAATGAACGAACGTACGAATGAGTGAATGAATGAACGAATGAATGAATGAATGACCTACGCATGGCATCCTCAGATAAACACCCGCAGGGTGGCATGCGTGGCTGTGGTGGTGCCGTTGGCTCAACGCCCCCAACTGTCACATACCTCAAGACAGAGTGCCAGAGGCCCACCTGAGCAGATGCCTGGCAGGATGGCCCAAGCCTAACCCAGTGTACTACAACTTGAGGTCTCAAGACTTTATGAAGCTTGCTCTTTGCCTGCAGTTGGGCCAAGTGAAAGCAGTGGGCTTTGTACTTGGTCTGCATCGGGTGCCCGGTGTGACCGTCACTCACCGTTATTGAGGCTCGAAAACACTGCAGCAGAGCAACAGGTGTGCTCTGTTATACTGGAGATGACATGTCTCTTCTAGCACATTATGACAGGGAATACTTGCTGCTCTACTGCTAGTAGCATGCACACCTTGAAGGGCATTTTGCTGTGCCGACCCGCAAGTCAGGTCAGCACAGCAAGCTGCCCTTCAAGTTGTGCATTACAGTGCTTGACACGATGATACAGGACTATGAGCTTCTATTGTAGCAAGTTTGTCCTTGCCGCTGCAGATGCCAGAATACAATGCCTTTACTTGGCTTTGTCAGGTCGTGTGTGTGCAACTGCCAGTTTGCAGTATCATGTTACAACGCATGTCAGCGCATTTGCCATAGCATTTCAACTTCAACTGCAGTGTCAGCAGCGGTTGCATGGCTAAGTTTCTTTAACAAGGTCCTGTCAAGCTGCACACACGCACTGCAGGTTATCACCAGTCTGCCACTTTAGAAAAAACTTTTTGCAAGTTGAGGACTTTGGCGAGTTCTGCAAGGGCAAAAAGGCACAGGTCATGGATTCGAAAGGGGTACCCCCTATAGGGAGGCACTTCGCAACACCAATGCCGGGATTTTTGCGACCTTTTTCTAGGGCCTCTTTCACAGCCGTCCTGCAATCGCAGCGGAAATGTCTTTAGACACTATAGGCATTCGACAAGTAAGAGTGTGCATCAGGCCGGGGAGCTCTCTGCAACAGCAGGGCCGGTTTTTTCCGCTACCACACCGGTTGAAAGATGCCGGGCCGGGACTTTCCGCTGTTTCAAGAACCACATTCACAGCCGTTGTGCCATCGCATTCAACATGTAATCACAAAAAGTATGCATTCCACGACTGACAGTGTGCATCGGTGAAGTTCTGACAGGCCATAAACAAAATAACAGCCGGGCCGGGATATTGCGCTGTTTCCAGGGCCACTTTCACGGCCTTTTAGCCATGACAGTTGGGATTTAATCACAACATATATGCATTCCAAGAATGATACACTGCATCGGTCCAGTTCTCACAGCCCATAAACAAAATAACAGCCGGGCCGGGATTTTGCGCTTTGTCCAGGGCCACTTTCACAGCCGTTCTGCCATCGCCTTGCAGATGTAAATGCAAAATATATGCATTCCACCACTGAGACTGTGCATCGGTCAAGTTCTGACAGGCGAATAAAAAAATAACACTTGGGCGGCTTGCCCCGAATGCGCCGGGAAGGTACAACTTACAACAATAGTCAAGTGCAATAGTCTGTGTGTCTGTGATATTTTCTGCCTGCTGCCGTGTGCCAGGGACGTTTAAGGCCATTAGGACATGTCGGTGGGCCAGCCACAGCATTTCCTCATCGCGCGGTTTATCGGACGACAGTCTAAGACCGCGTGAGCTGTAACTTATGCAACAAAGGCCTGTCCCCTGAGCTACAAACAGTCGCAACGCACGTGTTTGACAACTGCAGCAAAGCAAGCTATAGCTACCGCATCACATAGAAAAGAAGTTTTCACAGCACAACTCCCTCAACTTGCTACCGCACTAGTTCCTAATTTATAGCAGAAACCATGCATGCATGCATGCATGCATGTGCCATATGCATAGTATGTCATCATACGAGGTCCAGCGTTATCTGCCAGTGGTGTTGGTGCAGTGCTGCAGTAATGCATGCAGTTGTGTGTTTACAGTGTACTTTTGTCTGCTAGGAGCGCCTTCAGCTAGGCGACTTCCGCAGGCTCAGCCTAGGAAGGAAGGAAGTTACCCTTTCCGGCCGCAAGGCCCTTGGGATAATGTACTTGCTGGCTCAGCCTAAAGAGGGTCATTACCTTGGACGTACTGCTTAAGGTGGCATCTAACAGCCTTGAGGTCTATGCTTCTATCCATACTTGCTTGGATTTTATAACTCCAAAAAACGTGGTTTCATGCTAGCAGCAACAGCTAAGTGTCTGTGCGGTCTCTGTGGCCAGACGTATCTGATGCAACAATGACAGGGCGAGTGCTGATAATGCTTGCACTTGTATCAAATTCAAGTGATTGGCTGCAACATGCTGAAAAGCAAGTGGGGACCCACAGGCGTGCGTAAGCAGCATTTGCGACAATCCCCGCCAGGGCACCCTGAAGACACCGTCAAGTTCAACTACACTGACTGCATGTGATGAACATCGATGTCTGGTCCAAGCTGCAGAAATTAGAGTCGTATGCAGCACAGGCAAGCAACTTCTTGACAGTTCACCCGTTGAATGCGCAGACAGGGTCCGAGCTTCTGCATGGCACTTACTTGAAAGATGTTAGTGCAAGCTTTTGCAATTTGCAGTGCATGCTGGCAGCTGGCGGTCAGTGCCCTCACTAGCTGCAACGAGACAAGCGGCAACGTCTGTGCATAGTGTAGGCAGCTCGTATGACCCGTAGAGGCACGCAAGCTCCACGACAAAGGCTATCACTTGTCTTGCTCAACCTCAGGGCAAATGGAACAACGTGGTTGAGTTTGCCAGCCATTACAAAGCAGCAGCAGCACTTGCAGTGCAGCCCCAGCAGCATGAAAGGCAATCTGCTGAGCTGGCGTTTACCACGTACAAGGTTTTGGCGCTAATGCGACTGCGGAGGCTCAATCTGGCCGGTGACGAGCTGGCACAGCTTGGGGATTTGCCAGCTCGGCAGCTCAGTACAGGTGATCACCTCAGCTATGGCACGACTCCACCAGTGCAACAGCAGCCCAGCAGGCCCCTGACAGCACCTCATCAGGGATTCGACATGGTATTGAAATATCTATGGTGCGCAAGATTTGACAAAAGTCTCAAGCCCTGTACTTCATTGTTCTGAAGCAGCTGCTGCATTCTTCACCTGCTCTGCTGTCTCTGGTGTGCTGCTGCTGCTGCTGCTGCTGCTGCTGTGCAGGCTGCCAGTGTGGAGTGCCCTTTGGCCTCCTGTACCTCAGGGCACAGCTGCCAGCCTGTCTTGGATCCCATCAAATCACGCAAGACCTGCTGTATCAACTGAGGGACTACTGCCGACGCCAGCAAAAGCAACAGCAGCAGACACAGCAACAGGGTGAGCAATCCATACAGCAGCATTGGCCAGAGAATGAGCCAGGGCAACAGCAGCAGCAGCACCAGCAACAAGATGTGCTGCATGGTGTCGGCATGCATGATCAACAAATGGCAGCAATCCAAACAGAGTGTAACGGGGTTCAACAGCAGCGGTCCGAGCAATTACGCCCTGCAGCCAGTGCCAATGCGGCCCAAGCGTTGTGGCAACAAAGGTTACATGCAGTAGACTGCAGCTTGATCCTGCATCACTGGCAGCAGGGCAGTGTTGCAACGGCCATCAAACTGCTTGATGAGCTACTTAGAGAGCAACCAGACAGCCTGGAGCTGTGGAGCCTTGCAGGAAGGTTGCAGCTCCAGCTGAACATGCTGCAGCAGGCACACACCTCATTCAGCAGGGTGCAGCGGCTTGCACAGCACAAGCAGCGGCAGCTGCAGCTGCAGCACCGACAGCGCATGGCAACAGCAAGGGCAAGTGAGAGGCAGCAGGTGACAGCATTGCAGCAGTTGGTGCATCATAATTGGGGTTGCTTCCATGCGATGCATGGCAACATGACATCGGCAATGCACGAGTTTGATGCTGCACAACAGGCCTGTGCTGCATCAATTGCCACTGGTGCTGTTGCCGGAGCTGCTGATCCACTGTTTGCTGCTGATGGTATCAACACCCAGAATGCAGACAATGATTCAGCAGCAGCTGTGGACGGTATAGCAGCAGCGAATACTGCTGTGTGTCAGCTGCATATGGGTCAGCTGACAGAGGCTATCAGTTCCTTGGAGGCAGGATTGCAACAGCACCTACCAGCAATTCTACAGGTATGTGTGGGTTATTGTCATATGGGTGCAACCGTTTATTGCCGCGCGACACAGGCTGTCTGTAGTGCTTCAGACACACGATGGTGAACAGAGAGGGCTGACTAGTTGACAACACAGGCAACAGCACTGCTCCGTTTGCTCCTTTCCCAAGCACAGCCTACATCAAGCATGCCGTGTGCAGTGTTGATCCTGATATTGCATGTGCGTGCTATAAACTTGGTCCATGTGGCTTGCTGCAGAACCAGTTGAATAACATGTCTTGACACGATGTGCTTGCGATTGTTTTCAATAAGCTGCTGCTGCTGCTGCAGGAGTGCACACTGTTCAACCTGAGCATGATGTACGATCTGGCATATCCACCTGCAATTGCCAAGCAAACAAAACATCAGCTGGCGAACTCTGTTCTGCGGCTGGCAGCAGATGACTTTGACCGGTCTTGTATTGAACCCTGAGGGCAGCAGTGAGCCGTGGAGCTGGTCTGCCCAGTGCACCAGCAAGAGTTGCCAGTGCATTTTGCTCTCACAGAGCTGTGCTGGCGGAACAGCCTATCAAGGCTGTATATATGTTATTGGTTGTCAGCCAAGCTCTTGCAGCAACAGCTGTCGGACAGTGTGACACACGGCTGCAGGCCAGTATACCATTGTGTCTAAACCTGTGCATGTAGGCTTTCCATGACTGTGACCTGCAAATGCCGATTCTGTCTCTGAGGCCCCGATCGCTGCCATCTGCGGCGGGTATCTGGTAGAGTCCATGTTACAACATGTGCAGATGTAATCCCAACACCAGTAGCTGGTCCAGTTACTGAGCCCTTAAACAGACCAACCCCTGATCATGATGTAGAAGAAGTTAAGCCATGCAGCAAGGTGAATTGCTATGGCAAATGCGCTGACATGATGTTGGGAGCGCATCTGCCACCCACCCTCCTGATGCACAAGAAGTGCTGAAATAGTGCTCTGGCAGGCCAATCAACTTCTTGCTGCCACAGGCCTTGCTGACAGGGAATCATCAACAAAACATTCATTGTTTGCGAGAGTGCCGGCAGCAACACGTGTCTAGTTGCTAGCCAACAGGCTCTTATAGAGCATGAGGAACAATCGACTACCTACCTAATTAATGCCCAGCAGACTGCCTTGCGCATGCACCTATGCCGTCAGCAAACAGAGCACCTCAAAATCACACCTGCGACAGGTCAGGCAGCCCACACCCAGTGCACTACACCTGCTGAGCCTCTGTGCAGATGCCCGACCCCTGCTGTCTTCATCAGGTGGCAGCACAACTACTCAAAGGTGCATACCCAACCAGATACCCAACCAGACAGGCGCCTGCTACATCCATTAGATGATGTTTTCTGAGCTGCAAGGCCAGTTGATACCAGCACGTATTATCCTGTGCAAAATACCATGTTGCCTTTGGTATCCTACATATGTTACAACAGTAGCATGGTTACATAGCGCATGCACCCACTAGACTGTGATGCACCAGACGCTGAGATGCCATAATAAACAACCTGCAACCAACATTGGTTGGCAGTTAGCTGCTCAGCTATATGTGACACTGGAAAGCCATGTGAGTGATTTGCATACCACTAGAGCATGCCAGATTCTGACTGTTGCAGGTCCACACTGGTGTGACCTGCCCAGGAAGCACAGAACTAACCAATCCTCAATTGCTCTCAATCATCCATCCTTCCACCGTGTGTACCCGGTGTGCCATGTCTGTCATACACCCTCCAGCCTCCTGGCTGCTGTTGCTGCGGCTGTCCATGCTGCTGCTGCCTGGCTTGAGGCTGGTTGTGCCCCTCAGATTGATGAGCTTGCACAAATCCAACTCTCCCAAAGCCACCGTGGGCATCTGCTCCAGCGTCTTGTCCTGTGCCTGCTGCTGAGCCATGCTGTGTGCTGTCGCCGCTGCTGCCGCTGCTGTGCAATGAGCCATGGCAGGGGCGTGAGAAGTAGTTTTGAGAACTGCTCTGAAGGTTGAACGAGCTGTAAAAGCGCTGGTGTGTTGTTTCATTGAAATGCATGTTGACTGTGTAGCCCATGTGCACCAACTGCAGCAGCAAGTACAGCAGGTGGCGGCCTCTTACAGACTTGACAGCTAGGCTTAGTATCATACATACACTGCAAGCTTTCTGCAGAAAAAAGAATGTTAGCGCCCACTCAGCACCATCAAAACACATGGAGCGGCTTAATATGCATTGCCGCTCGCAACCTTATTGTACTTGTAGAGTCAGTACCCACTGTTTGTGCAGTGCTGCGACTGCATTGCACCCTGCCTGCTAACAATGCGCACCTTCTGTATCAAGGCCACATCTGACCGCAAGTGACAGATGCGCAGCAGCTCATTGTAAGCTTCCAAGGGTGGGGCGGTGTTGGTCTGCAACCAGCAGCAGCATGTGACAGGTCAGAGACAAAGCCCAGGGGTTTGAGGCAACAATAACAGTAGGACTGTTGAGTCTATAGTCCTGGAATGCTTGTTGCCTGGCTTCATGACCTTTGCTGCCTTGTGTGATACACACCTCGAACACTGCTGAGTCCTATGCTGCTGCGTAGTTGCATTGCTGCTGTGATGGTTGCACCAAGCTCGGCAGCTTATCAAGTGCACTCGTAACTAGATTGTGCATAAACACAGGATGGTTGGTGTCCAGGCAGCTTACAATGATGCAGTGCTTGGTGAGTGTGTCTACGATATCTCGCAGCTTCTCAGGAGAGCTCTGGGCAGAGCGAAGCACCTGTTCAGGTCAGCAGTGTACATTGAGGGAAACTGGTCAGCTAACTTGCCAAAAACAGAACATCATCATACCTTGCCAGAGCCTGAGCAGCTAGGTAAGCAGAGCAATGACCAAGCAGGCTCATAGATGCAAGAAGCCGCACCAGACGGTCATTGAGGGGCGGGCGTGATTGCACGCAGCATGCAAGGATAAGGCTAGCTACAGGGTCAGCAGCTGTACAGTTGCAGAGCATACGCTAAGACAATATGGCCATCACGGCAATCTGTAACGATTTATGAACATTATGAATCACCAATGCGCTGCTCAGCCTGCCTTTGATGCGTGGCTGAACGTAGTTTGAGTGTCACCAGCACAAGCAATGGCAATGGCAACAGGCTACCTCCGTGTGGTCCCGCATACTTGAGGGCGCACCTGATCCCACACATTTTGAGGTTTGCTGGTTCCTCTCAGGTCATCAGGCCGCAAGGAGGAGCACGTGCGAGAGGGAACCAAAGCTGGAGCCCAGGTCGCTGGTTGGACAATGCCAACCAAGCGCAAAACGTTGTTCAACATCGCGTGTGAGCAATAATGAAGACTTGGCACTGGAATGGGGTCACTTTGCTTTCCGGCCGAGGTGACACGCCCCTTATCTTCTGCAGCACTGATTTTTGTAAGTTTGGCAGTTTACATCGATCAGTAAGAGCTTGTGTTGCTGCAAAGAGCCCAGTCGCTAAGAGAAGGTATTTTGCCAGGTGGTAGATTGGCTCTAACTCACCATCGTTCCCATGTGCGCCGCAACGCGTGAAAACAGCTGCAACAATCTGATGAGGTAGGTCTGCATAGCTGCACACGACCTGCCGAGACAATGACGTTTCAAACGTCCCTGGACGCGGCTGTCTTCGGGGGCAAGCTACCAGAGCTGATCAAGTAACTATACGGTCTGAAACTACTGCAAACACTTAGATGAGTGCAGCCTCTGGTCAAACAGACCGCCCCAAGGGTCGCAATAAGGTGGGTGCCGGGGTGATGGCGCAAGTGGTGTTTTCCCTGGTAATGCCTTGATGGGCTATACCTAGACAGAGCTATGTGCAAAGCGCGCATATTACAAAAACCCATGTTGATAACAGAACTCTCTTAAGTGGTTTGTACCAGCCGAACAGTGCGATTCTTCTTTGTGCACTCAATCAACACACACCATTTATGTGCAACAATGCCTGTTCATTGCAATCGACCCTCATCAGCTGTTTGATTTGTTGTATCAGGCGTATTGAACAGGCCCTTTTAATTGTGCATGAGCACACAATTAACAATGCTTCCACCTTCTTTTAAACCACCTTGCTGTGTTGGCCACTGCTGTCTGGATTTCATCTTAGGGCCTGCTGAAAGAAAAACTGGAACTTGAAAAGTTCAAGACCAAAGATGGCAGGACCAGAGTGACCCTAAAACCAATTGATGATGAACTTACCTTTGATAAGGTGTGTTCACCACAGCAACCACTCTGCGAGTCACTGAAGTCCTCTGCGCTTGTTACATGATGACAGCAGCAGCACCAGCGCATTGAGCCTGTTACCTGCCAAAGCAACTTCTTGGTGCTGCTCTAGGACACCAATGTTCGCCTCTCAGCCAGTGCTGTAAAGCTGGCCCCCTGATCAGTCTGATTGTGACTGTGTGTTGCTTGCAGGGGTTTTATGTGTTCATCAGGGCACTGCAGCTGCTGCGTGCACACAATGAAGGAGTTGTGATCGTGGGCTTGGGTGGCGCCAGTGGCAGCGGGAAAACAGCATTCAGCCACAAGGCAAGTGCACTTCAGAGCATCAGGCTGAGCAGGATAGCAGCTGCAGCTGCAGATGTGTGGAGCAGCATTGCAGAGCAGCAGTTTAGCAGAGCAGCAGCATTGCAGAGCAGCAGTGTAGCAGAGCAGCAGCATTGCAGAGCAGCATCAGAAGAAGAAACAAGCATGTCAATTTGTGATAAAAGACATGGATGGGTTCAGGGAGGCCTGGGTAGGCTTCGAAAGCATCTGCGCCTGTCAATGCAGCAGCTGCAGCATCCATTGCCACAAGTGCTTGCAGTGAGCCTTTACACTGACAGCAGTCTGTTGAGCAGCAGGTGGTTCAGTTGCATGATGGCACAGCAACAGGCGCCTGCATCAAACTGCTGGTGGTGACATCTGGCTGCAGGTCAAAGACTTCATGCCCGGTATTGCCATCATCAGCATGGACATGTACAACGATGCCAGCAAACTGGTGGATGAGAACTTTGATGGTGAGTAACAAAGCTACTGAGCCATGAGACTGTTGCAGGTCAATGTCTGTCTGTCTGAGGAGCTATGTATACATATGGAGGCTGTGACCATGCATATTCTGGTAGCTTGTTGCAAGCGTATGGGACAGCATACTTGTCTCTCCTCAGTTGCAGTCAGCAGTGGCGCATGTATGCCTATTGCAAGAGAGTCTGTGTGGAGTCAGCACAATGCATCATGAGTTCGCTGTAGCATATGTGCATGCTGTGGTGCTGACTTCTCTGTGTTGATGTGAATGGGATCTGCGCAAAGTCAGCACAACTACATCATTAGTTGACAATGGTGGTTGAGGTGTGGAGGCAATCAGGCATCATACTGGGTCACATGATCATGTCAGTGCAGTACTTTTGATGTGATGTCTTCCTGCAGCATAAGTTGTGCAGGACAGGTGGCATTGAAGTGTGCTGGCTGTTCCTCTGAAGCTGGCTCACCTGTTCCTGCTGCATCTGTGCACTGCCCCGCTTTGTCTGCATACAGACCCCCGCCTGACAGATTATGACCTGCTGCTCCAGAACCTGGCAGACCTGAAAGCAGGCAAGCCAGCAGATGTGAGTGCTGTCATGGCATGCGCTGATGTTGTCGTGCTGATAACAGCAGTCACATGGCTGCTGCATGCTGCTGCAATTGACTGCTGTTGGATGAACATTAGCACAGCAGATAGAGTGCTGCATAGAAGGTTTATGCAGTTGATGCATCCAGCCTGCTGGTCTTCCTCTGACAGGACACGAGGCTGCAAGCGTCTGAACAACTTTGGTCCAGTACAGGCATTGCTGGGGTGTGTGTGACATCAGGGTGGGCATGCCGGCTGCGCTGCAGATCCCCATTTATGACTTTAAGCAGAGCAAACGTGTTGGCTACACCCCTGTGCCTGTGCCCGAGAGCCGTGTGGTGATCATTGAGGGGATCTATGCGCTGAGTGAGCGCCTCAAGGCACTGCTGGATTTGAGGGTCAGCATCACAGGTGGGGGCATGAGGGGAAATAGACTCACTTGTGAGGGCTGTACTGGAGACACGCTGTCTGGGCGAGTGCATATGTGGCACAGCTAATTAGTAGTTGGCACTTAGACATCCTTGTCAATACTGCTTACTCCTTTGTACCTGGTCAATGAACAACCCAGGTGCTACTAGCCAGTCCTGATCCACACACAGCACTTATTGCACAGATAGCAACAAGCATGCAACAGCCAGCAGTGCTGTCCTGTTATGTTCAGGTGGTGTTCACTTTGACCTTGTGAAGCGAGTGCTGCGGGACATCAACCGCAGTGGTCAAGGGCCAGAAGAGATCATCCAGCAGATAACAGACACAGTGTTTCCCATGTACAAGGCATTCATCGAACCAGACCTTAATGCAGCTCAGCTCAAGATTCACAACAGCTTCAATCCATTCACTGGCTTCATGAATGCAACATACATTCTGAAGGCTGCTCGTCGGGAAGACCTCACCCAGCCAGCAGTGCTGACTGTCCTCGGGGTGAGTCATGACCATGATCTGAGTGTGAGTACAGGGGCTGTCAATGTGGGGAGGAGCTGGGAACAACTATCAACATGTGTTGCCATGTCATTCTGTGTGCTTCTGTACTGTCTGTACTGCTTTGTATCCACCTGAAGCTGATGTTCTCGCTTGCAGCTTTGGTGTCTCAGTAATGCCCGGTATCATGCCAGTGCCACTCAGCTTGGTGCTGCAGAGTGGCAGGCTGTTTGCCAGCTTAGGTGATGGTGCAAACAGTGCTTGGCACTCACACACCTGCAGACAGCAAGCTGCTGATTGTGTGCCTCTCACTGCAGGAGGGCGCTGTTGTGAAGACTGAGGCTGAGATGTATGACATACACCTGCTGCCCCCAAATGAGGATCCTGAGACGTGTGCCAGCTGGCTGCGCATGAGGAACAGGGACGGGCGCTACACGCTCATGTTTGAGGAGTGGGTCACTGAGGGAGATTTCATCATCAGCCCAAGGTGGGTGGGTTGAAGCTTACTGTGAATGGATCAGCACTAGATGGCTGGAGGGAGATGTGTCTCCTCAGCAGGGTGTGAGACAGCAGGACATGAGGAGCAGAAGAAGGAAGATTGAGTCTGGATGAAGAGCACTGATTATGTTGACTTGGCTCTTGGATCTGGGGAAGTAGTACTGGTGAAGAGGTCTGCTATTGAGCAATGCATATGCTAGCGTGCTTGTACCCCGCTGTGGTGCCTGCAGCCAATGGTCACGCATCAATTCATGGGAGTTTCCTGCTGTCTTGACTACAGGATCCAATTTGAAGTCAGTGTGCGTGTCCTGGGCGGCCTCATGTCCCTGGGCTACCAGATTGGCACCATCATGAGGCGCACAAGCACACTCATGCGCACTGGAAGCGGAGATGTGACCGTCAAGTTTGATGATGTGGAGAATTTGGGCAAATTTCTGCAGGTCCGTGTGTCAGCAATAGAATTGCTGCAGTCTGGATTGTGAACTGCTTTGCAAAATGCATTGTGTAGAACCTGATGCAGCTTGATATCTGAGGTCGCATGTTGCAGTGTAACAAGTGTTACAAAAGTCGTGCATGCTTGCTTGGTGTGCTGAATGGCTTTGTGTCTCCATAGCCTGTTTGAATAGCAGATAGTGACTACAGTATCTGTCCCTACATGCCAACTGCAGCCAGATGATGACGCACGGTTGTTGGCTGAGCTAGGTGTAATCAGGAACAAACAGATGGACCGTCACAGCAGCAGTGATGTGCACTGCACACAGTCGCCTTCAATGTGTCAAGCATTCTGACGCTCGGCATTTGAATGTCACACTCCTAAGTTATCCAAGGCCTCCAAGACCTGAGGCATGCTCTTGAACTCTGCTAATGTTGCAGGTGCAAGGCAAGGACCGAGACAAGGTTGCTGCCGCAGCAGAGGCCCTGAAGATGACAGACTTCATCCCCCGCTCATACATTGAGCAGGTGCAACTCTCCAAGCTCACCCAGGATTTCCAGACCTTCACTGAGGACGTCAGAAAACGGTTCAGCATGAGCGGCAACAATGCGCTGGAGGCACTCAGCGATGTGTACGGGGCGAGCCCCCCGTCATTCGCCGGCTTCTTTGGCGGCCGTGGTGCAGGGTTTGGACGAGGCGCGGCCAGCAGGGCCGGGAATGGGATGGGTGGGCTGTACAGTCCGGGGCCCAACATGATTGATGATGCCTTGCTGTCTACAAGTGCTCCTGTGCATGGGTCGAGACCAATACCCATCCAGGTGAGCTGCGTACAGTGCTGGTCACATGGATACAGTGCTGGTCACATGGATACAGTGCTGGTGACATGGATACAGTGCTGGTCACATGGATACAGTGCTGGTCACATGGATCGCGTTGTTTGCATCTCCATTCCCTTTTTCTGTTCTGTCAGGTGCCAGTCAGCAACATGTCACATGTCTGAGCTTCAAAGGCTTTGGAGTTGCAACAGCTGGATCCAACATACCATGGCAGCTGTTTTCACTTGATGCTGTGTATTTGGTCGCCGCATCCCCTGTGCTGTCCCTGTTGACTGAAAATTGACAGAAGGATGGGCTCTGTGTTTCCTGCTGCTCTGAAGGGCAATCGCCAGCCCAAGGGCACAGCTGGCAGCAGTGTCAAGGCCTTTGTTGACAACCAGGATGCTGCCAGCCCCAGCAGCACAGCAGCAGCAGCAGGCAGCACAGTGGGACCAGGCAGTATTCACAGCGCAAGCAGCAGCGGTGGCAGCGAGGATGAGAACAGCAGTTTGCCCAGCAGCTTAGGCAAGGCAGCGGACACCGCTGGTGCTGCTACAGCGGCTGCGCAGGCTGCTGCGGCAATGAGTAGCAGTGGCAGTAATGGTGGCGCCGGATCCGGGGGCGGCAGGCACATGGGGCGCCCACCTTCAGCGAGTGTGACCCCCACACCATCCCCACCTGCCGCTGTAAAAGCATCTCGCAGCTTGCTAGGACAGCAGCTCAGGAGAACCAGTCAACAAGGGAGTGCAGGCAGTTTGCAGGATGTAGATGGTGGCACAGCTAGCAGTGGCGGGACAGCAGCTGCTGAGCCTAATAATTTCAACCACCAGCAGCACCAGCAGCAGCAGCTGGGGTTGCAGGGTGAGCGATCACACCGCCCATCCAGCATTGGAGCAATGAGCTCGCAGGATTATGCAAACAATGCAGCAGGATTTGGGGCCGAAGCTGGGGTCCAGTTACTAAAGCGCTTACAAGAACAGATTGAGGTTATTGGGGATGGCTTCAAGCGGCATTCGGGTATGCAGTTGCATCTGGATGCCTTGACACACCAGTACAAACATCTGAATGAAAGCTTGGCGACACTGACAACAGCAACACAGGCATTAGGGCAATGTGTACAACAACTGCAACAACAGCAGGAGGCAACACTAGCAGCAGCAGCAGCAGCAGGTGTTGACAGCAAAAGAACTAGCCACAACCAGCAGCATCAGGGTTTGGTGGGCAGTCTGCCATCTGCTGTGATCGGCAACAAAAGCAGTGCTCTGTTGTTGATAGGGGCAGGAGCAGCACTTGGGGCAGCTGCCACTGCACTACTGGTTGTGCGCAATCGCCGTTGAGACAGATTGCAGCGGGAGACAAGCAGGGGTAACACAGTATACCTGTTTCGGCAGCAATGGTTAATATACTTTTATTGTGGGCTGAGCAGAGCGGAGATGCTGCTGAGGGTCCAAGGGTGAGGTGCAGAGCCTCCCTTCCATGGAAGGCCTGGCCAGCACCTGGTTATCTGAGTACTCTTGAGTTACTATTTATGTAGAATTTGAGTACTCTTCAGTTATATTAATTTTGGTGCTTCGTGAATCCCAACGCCGCCGTGCCAGAAGCTGCAAACGCTTCACATCAGATTCGTTCTATGTAGATGCTTTGCCCCTCCCAGGCCAGCTGAAATTGAAGCTTGGAACCTGTCAATATCTGAAATTGTTTGTCCAAGCTGCGCAGCTGAGTGGAGTGTCTCGCATCTTGTTGCGGGTGGAACACAATGCAATGTTGCGAGCTGTTTGTGCCTGTTCATGATCATGATATAATCCACTTGCGTTGCATGCATGAGACCCTCTGATGATGGACACAGCGCAGCAGCTGCAGCCTACTGGGGAAGATGGCAACAGGACACGCTGAGGCGAAATCAACTCGTGAGGTCATTTACTTATATTTTATTACAGTCTGAAAACAACCTAACAATACAATGCTCTGAAATGGGGCGCAGGGCCGATGGCAGGATTGCTATAGCTAATGGGTAACTTATAAATCCACATACATACATATATATTGCATCTCAACTTGTTGCATGGCTCAATTTCTTTTACATATATATACATACATACATACATACATACAATCATGCACTCCGCCTTGTCCGAAAGTGGATTGAATTCACTGAGTAGATTTGAGGCGCGGGGCCCATGGCAGTAAATGCTATGGCTGCAAAGTACTGATTATTATTATTTTACATACATACATATATATACAATACAATGCTCCAAACAGCAACACCGTGTTTTGCTGCGGCCCACATGATGTGCACTTGGGTCGACTCGCGCATGACATTGACTAACACGACAAAGGCATGCCATGCACAGTATCATGACTTGCCGTTCTGGACTATGCCAGGC
The DNA here is from genome assembly GCA_018290735.1 of Coelastrella sp. MACC-549. NCBI lineage: Eukaryota > Viridiplantae > Chlorophyta > Chlorophyceae > Sphaeropleales > Scenedesmaceae > Coelastrella > Coelastrella sp. MACC-549. The sequence continues at coordinate 16,137 of JABEVS010000265.1, read as the reverse complement.
CGAGGTAACTGCATTATTGCTGCCATTGCACTTGGCTGGCAGCATGTAGTGGTGATGGTAGCCCCAGCCTTGAGACAAGAGCACTGCTTGCTTGGCAAACCACAAAGTAATGGCCCACTTTGAAAGTACGATGTGTGCAATGTTCAATCACTCAGTCACCCTCCTGGCTGCTGCTGTCACCACTGCTACTTCCTTCTAGGTCATCCAACAAACTGTCCAGCACTTTGCTGCGCTTGGAAGGCTGACCTCCAGTGTCAGCTGCCCTTTTTATAGCTGCATTGGCACCTACTTGCTGCTGCTTCCTACTGCTGTCTGCTGCTGCTGCTGCTGCTGCTGCTGCTGCTGCTGCTGCTTGGCTACTACCAGCACCACCAGCATCTGCTGCTGCCTGCTTGCCACCAGCAGTCTCAACTTCTCTACTGCTATTGGGGCCCATACCTGCTTCATCTGCTGTGCGCTTGTGGCCCATCCCTTGTTGCAATGCCTCCCTGTGTCAGCAAGCCCATGACAGCAAACAAGAACTTTGAAGGCATGAGCCGCATGACCACAAATGCAGCATCAAGCAGTGTCAAGCAGACACAGTGATCCATTGCACCTGTGCGGTTTCCATGCAGGCTGTGTCACAGCATGTCAATGAACATGTTGAAGCTGAGTGAGTGACTGACAGGTCGGCGTATCCCTCTCTCAAGCAGAGGCAATTTGTGGAGGGAGGTGGCTGCTGGTGTGACACCTACGTGATTGCATCACGAGTGTTCATGGAGTCCTGCTTCAAACGAGCTGCTGCTGCTTCTGGTGTCTCCTTGGTGAGTGCCTCCTCAAGCGCCTCATGAGTGCCCTGGGGGTGCAGTGGCAGCAAGACAGGAATGCATCATGACACAATTGTGCTAGTGTTTGACGTAACTTTCAACAAAGAGACCCCCTTCTTGCACTGCCTCACATACGAAACAGAACTGGACTGACACAATGGCTCGTACAACTAGTAAACAGCAGACTGGTTTTGATTGACCAGACCACCTCAGACTTGAGTGGCCTGTAAACTTGCTCTCAGACAGACAGCCGCCAGGGCCACAGCAGTGGATGTGGCACCCCTGAGGGCTTGTGGATGTAAGTTACACCTCTCGTCATTGCGGCAGCTGTTGTGCTTCATGACCCTCTTGACAGCCACTACTGGCCATTACGCATGCACCAGCTGTTTCTAACCTTATTACCTTGGCATTGGTAGCTCCACACTTTGCAACCTTGACCCGCCACAGAGGCATGTCATCAGGGCTCCTGGGAATGTCATCAAAGTCATCCAACAAGTCAACTCCAACAACAATCCTCCCAACCACCTGCACCAGATAAGTAAACCACACACAGCACTTCCAGCTGACTACCCCCAGACATTATGGCCATTCTCAGGTAATTGATCAGGGTATTGGGTCTCAACCGGTGAGTGTGCACATGCAGGTGGGCGGGGCAATGTGCATTGTTGCTTTGCAAGTACCAGTCTGCAGGTCCACACACCTGATGTGTTTCATCCATTACCAGCGACCTGCCCAGAGATATTGCAAACTCTGACCCATCCCTTGAAACTGACACTGCACCCCGTACCATGTGTTGCAGCCTGTTGTTGGCAGGGACACTCTGACCAGCAGGAAAGGCTGCTGACTGACTGTACAACAGCAGACAGACATGCAGCAGCAGCAGCAGCAGCAGCGGGGTGACTCAGGCACGAACACACACCGGCAGCTGCTGTTGTAAACTGAATATCCCTGTTGTACTGCAGCTGTGTGAGTTCTGCTGTCAACTGTGCCTGCTCGTTTGTGGATCACAACAGATCACTGTGAAACAGCGTTAAATTACTTGCCACCATGAGAAGCTTCTGCTACCAACACGATTGAATGGTAGCAGCCAGGGACCATCTAAGCCATAAATCCTGATAACCCATATAGATCGCCAACTGACTGCACACCTTTTGCCCCCAAACATGCCATAGTAAGGCAGCAGCTTGTGGATGTGGCTGTTGAGGAGAGATGCTTGAGAGCCAGGCAGGCATCTGTTCAAGAAATGCCGAGCAGCTGCCGGAGCAACATCTTCAAACAGCTCAACCACCAAGCGCCCTGCGGTGCAGCACTGGAGAGTGAGTGAAAGAAAGACTGCTGGCGAGTCAATCTTATGCGCACAGGTCCTGTTGCATCAAATATCATGGTTGTCAGGGTTGCTGACCTCTGCAGACTGGACAGGACAATGCAAATCAGGTACACCCTTATTATACATGCTGCAGTTCCCAAGGGCCTTGCGGCCGGAAAGGGTAACAACTACTACCATACATGCTGCAGCACCTGCTTGCAGTTGCGGATGCGTTGATAAAGAGGCACCCTGTATATCCAGTAGCTGTGAATGATGTACGCTGCTTTTTTCATGTACCTGACCAAGTGCTCTGCTTACCCACTGGTCTGTTCTCAATGGTCAGGTCCATGAATACATGGGGCCTGTGGGGGTCTGGGTCAGGTAAGGGATATACAACTTGGCTATTTGCCTGTACAACGGAAGCGAAACATGAATAGCGGTGCTGCGCAGTGCTCATGGCATGGCAACAGCAGTTGCTGCTACTCAGCACAGCCAGCTCACCTGCTGTGCTCTCTGCAAGTCGGGATGAACGCCGGTTTCCAGATACTTCTCCATATTTTTCTTCAGTTCTTTGTTTGTGTAAGTGCTCTTTTTCCTGCCGCTCCTATGCGCGATGGCTTCTCCGACGAACTTCGTGCCTCCCTTCCCCATCTTGGATGTCGCCGATAGTGATTTCGATACAAGTATGTACTCTGGTAAGCTGCGTGAGTGTTGCCTCTTCGCAGCTGTCGAAACAAAGGTACTTCTACTCTGGAGCCTGAATGCAGATCCAGGTCATCAGCAGGGTGGCTGTATTGTCTCAAGATCGGTACAAACACCAATGCCATCATGGACTGCAGCTCATCACATGGTTGTATAGGCAAATCCCGCTTATATCTGCAGTTTAGGGCCATGTGTTCCAGATAACAGAAAGACAGGTACATGTAACTGTTGCGCCCTGCGGTCCTGAAAGCCAGTGCCAGTAGCACGAGGTTCGCAAAACGATGAAGGGACCATGCGAAACCGACTCACTAACTGAACGACAAGCCCAAGTCCTCAGCTGCTGTCCGCACGTTCAACAGAAACCTTGTAAATCTCACATTGCCACTGGCAGGCCCTGGTGCGGCTGCATTCATCAGGTAGTGCAGGGTTGATCCCTCCATTGAAAAGGCCACACATACAGTAAACGTCAATCCTCTGCTAGTAATATGTTCTTCCAATACTGCTGGCAAAACCATGCCATAAATATGAATCAGTCCTGCCAGGTTGGATAATGGCTCAGTTCTGTCCATGCTGAATGATGTACATGCTGCTGCTGCTGCTGCTGTTGCTGCTGCTGCTGCTGCTATGATGCTTGCAACGGCTCCTCCAATTGGCGAGCCTCTTCCACTTCCACCTGCAACAGCAACCAGGAGCACCAAGTCAGCTACATGCTACAGCATTCAGCATACTAAGGCTTACCAAGTAAAGCAGCAACTCTGCTCAGCAGCAACTGTGACCTGCAGCCATCCAAAGGCTTGGCCTATGCATTAGCAATGTTTGCTTCGGAGTACTGGACAGTCAGGTACCAAGCAACAACAATGATTGAATTTTCCAAACTCTATGTGCAGAAGACCCTGCGTGTTATGCAGTGTAGGAGGCATCTACGCTAAATAATATGACATTTGCTGCCAGCCATTCACCAATAGACAACACAGTCTCAAGCTGCAATGATCTGATGCATGATGTGATACAAGCACACCCATACCTTCGTCTGAGGTACAGATGGCAACTCCTCTGCTGCAGCTTCTTGTGCCGCCTCTGCGGCTGCAGCTGCTGCTTCTGCCTTCCGCTGCTTCTGCTCTTCGGTCAGCTCTGGCACTTGAGGCATTGCCGCCAGCTCATCTTGCAAGGCCTGGTCCTCCAGCTGCTGCAGCTCCTGCATGACTGCTGCTGTATCGCTGGCATCCAGCTGTTGGCTGACGATGTCCTGCACCTTGTCCTGCAAAGCAATAAAGAGGACATCAAGGTAGCAAAATGCAGTGCTTTGTAGAATCAGACAATCAGGGAGCAGAGCAGCCTTCTTTATGCACAAATTAAACGAACTTCTGATCCTCCACTTGTGAACACCCCTGACAAAAGCGCTCATGCAAACCATGTGTTCAAGGTCCGTGTTCCATCAGCATGCAGAGTGGGGTTTGTTTGTGACGCCGTCAGTGCTCCAGCTTGAACCCCGCGGGACTCTCTGAAAGCACTCATGCAACATGCGCTTGTGATTAAGACTGCTGCTGTGGATGCCCACCTGGTACTCTTTCGCCTCTGCTGTGTCGTCCATGAGCTTCTGAATGTCATCTAGTGGCATCTGCAATGGGAAGCATTGCGGGAGTCAGCTTGCCCATTCACTACTGTATGCCCATCAATTGAACCTCTCCAGAGGCACCACCACCACACACCTCGTGCTGTGCATCACCTGTACAGGCATTGTGCTGTGCAGGACTGCCATTAGTCAGATGGTTTCAGCAGATTGGCAGCTGACAGATGGCCCTTGTGCAGCATCTGTGAACATAATCATGCTGCAGCAGTGAGCCCAGGGCATTGCCAGTCCTCACCTCCTGTTGTGCCTTTTTGAGAGCGTCGTTGCCCTGCTTCAATGCTGCCATCACATTTGATTGGTGCTTTGTGAGTTCCATGTTATTCAACTGCAGCATGCAAACACAAAACACGGAACAGAAGGTCTACTTGGCAAGTTTCAACAGCAGACCATGAGCAACCATGCTGGCCTGTAGAAGCTATTGTGAGCATACCATTTACACAGCAACGATGCTCAAGCTTCTTGCCGATGCTGAGCAACTGTCAGCCACAGCAACACAGCCCTGCCAGACAGCGGGCCTGGCCAATCACCAGGACCCACTGCTCTGTCAATGCCTTGCGTTATTGTTGAGGGCGTACCCAACCGTCTGCACCAGCTCAGATGGGCGTCCTTCATTGGAAGCTGGTGAATGATGTACCACGCTCACCATATCCTCCACATTGACCAAGTAAGCCTGTATGTTCGCCAGCTGGTTTTCTGATAGTTTCTTCTTCTTAAGTGCAAGAAGGGCCTGCGCCTTCTTCTTTTGTACAATAAGAGTACGCGCTACGATCTCGTTCTGCTCGATGCGCTTCTCTAGCTGCCAGGAAAGAAGATGCAGTGGGATAGCAAGTGTGACTTCTGGGCATGCTATGCTTGTACAACACCGCTGGCAGAACGCCTCAGGCATGTGTCGCCGACTAGGAGTAATGCTGCACTGATCACACGTAAGATTTCTGTACTACTAGTGCACAAGTCACGTGACTTTCAGCACAAAGCTGGGATCAGTAGAGGCTGACAACCAGCGACTTACCAGCTTGGATTGGTCCTCCATCTTCTTCCTTTGAGCTTTAAGAGAGAGAACTGCCCTGTCATGGTCTGTGATGGTGGCCCTGAACATGCGAATAGGGCTGGATTTTGCAGCCGAGAATGACAAAAACAGGCTGGCAGGACTGGCAGTTCAAGGTCACAAACCTAGAATTTCTGTGCCCGCTGAGAAGGTTCCCCATGACGCTGTACTTGCAACAAGATGCCTATGGTGACTATTTTACAGACAGCGACAGGCGCAAACTGGCCCCATGCAGCAAATAGGGGCTTTACAGGGAATTGCAGGAATCAGCAACCAAATGCTTGGGCTTGTTGCTTGCAGCTTCCATATAGTCAACTTGCCCTTATCATTATCTCCATTTCTATGTAGCGATCTCTTCTGCCGTTGTAAGAAACCTAACCGGCAGGTGGAACTGTTAATACACACTGTCACCATGCATCGTTGTAGTCGTTAGTTCATGCGCATCAGCAGAAAACACTGAAGAAATGACCTGCTGCCTGCTGTCCCGAAGAGTTGGTTACAATGGATACATCACGTGGTGTACTGCCAAGCCAAGCTTCCTCTTTGCGACCACAGGCAGCATGTTGATGGTCTTGAAAGGTCTATAGTGTTACTGGTATCCAACATGGATAGAACTATTGTGATCTGGGTTATAGCTGCCAATGTACTGGCTGCGGGCATGCTGTATCAAAGGCTGGAGAGCTTGGGCTACATGGACAATGTCAAACACCATGTAGAAGCATTGCAAGAGAAACTTGGCCTCTCTTATGCCAGCTATCCTCAATGCGGGCTGCTCAAGGACACCATGTTCATCATCACGAGCTCCAGGGTGGTGCACCCTGATGGAGTACGGCCCGGAGCCAGTGAGCAAACAGCTGGTTGCATGGCTAAATCTACATGTTGTGATGCCAATCTCTGAGTTATAAGATAGCCAGTGGCTGCTGGACAGCATGAGCTGTACACCAGGACACCCACACCCATCCTGCTGCCCTACAGCAGCACAACTTTGCCCATCATCACACCCAGGGGAGTTTTTCATGTGTTGCTGCAAGCAGCTGAACCACCTGTGCTTGTCAAACGTTCCGCTGACCACAAAAAGTCTTGCTGTGAAAAGCTGTGGTTCTGCTGAGCCAGAGTGTGTGATTCTCAACCCTTGCAGTCACCATAAGAGGCGGGCGCATCTCAGCAGTGTCCGACACAGTCCCCAGCAGTAGCCGCTACCCTGTCATAGACTACAAGAACGCAGTGATATCTCCGGGAGTGATTGACGTGCATGTACACATGAATGAGCCTGGCAGGGAACACTGGGAAGGTACGCCATGCAGTAACATTTGCTGGCAGCAGTCCATCTGCTAGCACAGAGGAGGACGCGGCTGGAAGAGCCTGTGAGGTCTTATGGATGAGTGTGATTCGGCCATAATACCCCCAGCCGCAGTGACTGTTGACTCACTGCTTGTTGTGCTGAACGGCAGAGCCTGGCATGCCTAAAGAGTTGTCAAGGAGGCAAGTCGAGATATGGCACATGGTCCTTTCAACAAGCTGCACGCAGTGCAGAGGCTGCTGCAACCGTCTTATGTACCCTGCGTGACTTTCACAACAAGTGCGTGGTGCTGCAATGGCCTGTAACAGCAGCGGCGGCGGCAGCGGCATGTGGCAGCATCAAGCCCCCTTCCTGTGTACACTGCAGGTGTGGAGACTGGTACAGCTGCAGCAGCAGCTGGTGGCAGCACTACAGTCATAGACATGCCACTCAACAGCAACCCCTGCACAACAACAGCAGAGCTGCTGGAGCAGAAGATGAACATTGCCGAGGTGGGCATGGCTTCTGCCCCGTCACGGCTATCATGCACAAAACTGCAATAACCAGGCATTGCATGCAGGATTTGTAGGCATATGGTGTATGTGATTCTATCTCCAGGTGATCTGCAACATCTTGAGCAGCAACCTGTGTGGTCAGTCCATTGTGGAATGTGCAGCACCATGCCCAACTCACAAGGGACCTCACCAAACTTGCTGCAGCTAAGTGCCATGTCACAAGCAGCTAACCCAGACAGCTTGTTGACAGCATTCACATGGACATGCAAATGTTGACACGGCACCTCTCAGGGTGGCACCCGCCTTTAATCCATCTCCGTATCCACCAGCTGTCAGTGCTGCCACTGTGACAGGCCAAGGCCAAGGTGAATGTTGGCTTCTGGGGCGGCATCACTCCCGACAATGCACACAGGCATGATGTCCTCTGGGGCATGTTGAAGGCCGGAGCACTGGGCTTCAAGAGCTTTGTGGCACCGTCAGGCATCAATGATTTCCCAAACGTGTCCAGGAGTGACGTTGCAAATGCCATGCACTTCCTGCTAAGCAAGGGCGCTCCATTCTTTGTGCATGCTGAGCTGGTTACAGATGTTGAACAGAGAGAGGTAGGCGAAAACAGTCGCGCCACATGCATAAGGTGGCTCTTGCTGGCGGTCACTTGATTGCCAACAAATGGTGCAACAATCAGGCCAGCTCAGCTATGTGAGGTTGCTGTTGCTGGCCAACATCTTGTTGGCCTTTGTGTCATCTTCACCCATGTTCATTAGTTGTACACATCTGCACAATATGTACCTTCATTTGTACTGAAGGGTGCTTCGCCTCGAGCAGCCGCAGTAGCAATCATTGCAGCACCACTAGCTTAGTCTGGAACAGCGCTTACGGCCTAGCTACTCTTTTGTAGGAAAACCCTGATCCTCGCAAGTACTCCACCTACCTGGCAACTCGACCTGCCAAGTTTGAACGTGATGCCGCTCACATGCTGATCAGCACACTTGTTGATGAACACATACCACCCACCAAGGGCTTCTACTTGCATATTGCGCATTTGGGAGACGCCACCAATGTGGAGGCCTTCAGGGTGGGTTAGCACAACCCATCCGCCAGCATTGTCGCTGACATGACAGACTTTGACCTGTGCTCCAATGCTGCGCTACCAGTGCTGCAGAGTGAAATGAGCATGTACGCTTCCAACCATGCCCTTTGCATCGCCAGCATGATCAGCTCTAGCAACAGTGCACCTTCAGGGAACTGTGATGGAGTAAATCATGTTGTAGCATATGACTGCCTGGCAACAGTGCTTGTTCCTGATTGCTTGGTAGCCTCAATAGATTCTGCCTGTATGTTCCCAACTGTGCTTGGAATCTTGTTCAGGCCATCAAGCGCCGCCTGCCTGTGTCGGTGGAGACATGTCCGCACTACCTGCTGTTCAGTGCTGAGGAGATACCTGATGGAGACACAAAGTACAAGTGTGCACCGCCAATCAGGTAACAAGGGCCGTCACAAGTGTCACTCTGTACAGAGCTGGATGATTGCCTGGTTGGCGAGTAGGCATCGGCTGGTGTGTACCCATGGCAACGAAGACCCCACCCCAGCTCCTTGCTTTTGCCACAAGCCAGCAGCCACCTGTGACCATCTGCCAATCACAGTTGGGCATTTGCTCGTTACAGTGTCTGCACCATCTGCTCATGTGACGCTAAGTTGGTGTCTGGTTGCTGTGCAAGTCTGCTGCTGCTGTTGCTGATTTGCACCCAGGGATGATGTCAACAGGCAGGCACTGCTAGCTGCCGTCAAGTCTGGTGATATTGAAATCATCAGCAGTGACCACTCTCCAGCACCACCTGACATGAAAGAGACAGAATCTGGGAACTTTATCAAGGCCTGGGGGGGCATATCAGGTCTGTAGAGGTTCCTGATACGATTGGCCGAAGCGCGAAGGGTACAGGGTAGGACCATATTTATCAGCTGTAGGCCTGCACTGCTGGGTTCACCTAACCATTCAAAGGATGCCTGACGTAGACAGTTCATTCATCAGGACTGTCTGCAGCTGAGCAATGTTTACACACTGTCACTACTTTGCTGGGCATCATGCCCGGCTGCAGCTGACAGACTGCAACAAACTGGCCCTATACTGAAGGCCTGCCTGCATGTGGTGTTGTTGCAGGCATGCAATATCTCCTTCCTGCCACATGGACAGCTGTTCAGTCTGTAGGAGTCGACCTGCTTACCTTGTCACACTTGCTCAGCGCAAATCCAGCTCACCTTGCTGGGCTCCAGCACAAGGGGCTGCTTGCACCAGGCTTTGATGCTGACCTTGTGGTGAGTGGCTGCTGTCACAATTGTACCAACATGATGGCTAGGTCGGCCTTACTAAATGCCACCTGCCAGTGGCAGGTCAGGCTTGCTGTCTGCTGAGTGGTGGGTGGCAGGAACCAGCAGCTGCACTGTCTCAAGTATTTGTTGCGACAAACTACTGCTGGCTGCTCGGTTGCCTGAAGTGAACTCAGCAGATTTCCTTCACATGCACAACAGCCCCCTTGCTGTCAGGACTCTACTGGCAAGTCACGTATTCAGTTGAAGTGCAACCTGTCTCCTTTGACTGCAGGTTTGGGACCCTGAGGGTCTAGCTGACACCAGCAAGGCACACAACCACCATCAGCACAAGCTATCGCCGTACACGGACATGCAACTGCAGGGCAAAGTACTGGCAACGTTTGTAAGGGGACACAAGGTGTTTGATGAAAAGGATGGCGTTTACGGGGGCAGCTGTGGCAGTGTCATACGCAGGAAATGGCTTGACATCATCAAGGAAAAGAAAGTTAAGCCCACTTCTGAGCTGTGATGGCCACCACAACCAACCGCGTACTTGCTCTCGACGACAGCATCATCATCAGCATCAGCAGACGCGGGGCCGCGTTGAGTGTAACATTCTTGCTTTGCAGACGCATTTTGTGCTCAGCAGTGACAGTCAAATGGTATCTTAAGCGTCGATATGCATGCGATCGTATGGCGTGAGGGGGAATGGCAGTACAGGATAACGCCTACGGGCGTGCAGTGTACGCAACCAATAACCTGCTTCCTCCAAATGAAGAGGAAGACAGTAGCGTCTGCGGTGTGGTCTACATCGCAGCGGAATCTGGCGGGGGTGCTTGGCAGCCGAAGCCTAGTCAACTAGGAAGCAACCCAAGTTTTCAGCCTCCAAAGCCCTCTGCTGCAGCACAGCAAGGGAAATGTAATTGGAGAATAACATGTGTATACTCGGCTATCAGCGTGGCAGTGCTTATAACCATTGTTGTAGGTGCAGCTGTGGGTGAGTTTGCAGGGACCAGAAGTGCCACACTTTCCTGAGAGCGGTAGATTATCCCGTGCATGGCAAAATACGGTAGAAGCCGATGTGACTTTGAATATGTACACACAGATCCAGAATCAGCAATGTTATGAATAGCACCATGTGTTGACATGTTAACCCCTGGGTGTATTGTGTGGGTGCTTCTTCGATCTTCAATGAACTGCAATCACCCATAAAAGCATGCCATATCTGCCATAATCCAAGCTTCTGGAGTCATTGCACTGCAGGCAGCAGAAAGCAGCAACAACCACCCTCTTCAGCAGCTTCATCACCAGCAGGTACAACAGCAGTAGCGCCACCAGCCACTGCAAAAGCAGCAGTGGTGACAACAGTACCTTTCAGTGTGCGGGTAGCTGTGATACCACCTGCAGGGTACACTGATTACAGCTGTGATGTCATGTTTGGTACAGATCAGGTCAGGTGCCTGACAGCATGAGCAGCAAGTTCTTTGTGTGCGAAGGTAGCTGCAGAGCAGCTTGCAACAGACTTGACAGCTCGAGTTGGAGACAGGTTGCCAGTCACCCATGCACGGCATCAACCACACAATCAAGCAGCAATAAGGCATGCATGATCATGTGTGGTGCTTACCCGGGCAACTGGCAGTTGAGCAATGGCCCCTATGGCCCCAATGGCAGCATTTTATTTTGACAGCCGGCAGTAGACGCTCGCAAGCATGACATCACTGTTGTGTGCAGTGAATACATGTGTATGCTGAGTCTGCAGATTATGATTGTCCCATGCAGGCCATATCCAGGTACACAGCCAGCCTGGAAGCAGCATATGCAGCACAACTGAAAGCCTTTGGTGCAGCCAGCGTAAATGTTACAAAGTTATCTTGTAACGGTGTTACATACCAGCTACCCTCAGAGGCCAACACAGTAGATGGTGTTTCACCTCCCAGCAGGCGGCTGCAGCAGCTGAACCCTGGCGGGGTGGTGCTGGAAGTTGTAACAGAAATCACAGTACAGCTCCATGTATACGTACAAGATAGCTCAGTGAGCAAGGAAACCTCTTGGATGACTCAGGTCAGAACAGCTGCTACATATGTCTCCACAGATGTCATGCCAAAGGTCCTGGCAGATGTGTTTAGAGTGACAGTGACAAGCAGTACTGTTCAGGTGCAGCAGCTGCCAGGTATCATAGTCTCCAGCAACGGCAGCAGTAGCAGCAAGCAGCCTGCAGACTCAACGTCAGCAGAGGGTCACCAGGCAACTGTCACACGGGCAACCACAGATCCAACTACTGGTGATATTGTGGACACGCAAGTGCTAACACTGCCAGCAGCCAGCAGCACTGGAAGCAGCAATGATGCAACTTCAACTGCAGATAAAGACCAACCCACGGCCCCAAGCACCACCACCACCAGCAGCAGCAGCAGCAGTGCAATAAGCCCGGCAACTGGATGCCCTCAAGGATGCGCCCTGCTGAATGCAGCAGCTCACTGCGCGGCTGACAGCTGCATTATTGACCACTGTTTGCCTGGCTGGGAAGATTGTGATGGATTGGCTGACAATGGCTGTGAAGCAAGCACACTGAGTTATTTCACAGACAATGCAAACTGTGGGGGCTGTGGCAAAGTGTGCTTGTCACCACTGTCATGTTCCAACGGTGTCTGCAGTATGCCCACAGCTAGCAGTGGCAGCCAACCCCAAGTTGGGCCCAGCTCCACTGCAGAGAAGCAGCAGCAGCCGTCACCAGCTCCACCTGCAGCCACACTGAAGCCTTCCAGCAGCAGCAATGCTACCTCAGGAGATACTTCAACCACAACCGGTCAGCAGCAGAAGCAACCACCAGCATCAGCTGCTACCCCTGCAAATGACACCACAGGAACCAGTGTTCCCCATCCGCAACCAGGTGATGTCAGCAGCACAGGGGGTAAGCCTCCAGCTGTTGCTGCTCCTTCACAGCCAGCATCAGCTCCTGCTGTGGAACCAGTACCACCACCACCACCAGCACAGCAGCCCCCTGTGCAGCCTGTTGCCGTGCCCAAGAGTAAGTGAGAGCTTGATCATGTCAACCACACTGAAGTTTCACTTCAGGCTACACTGATGTATTGACAGACTTGTACACATCTATCACCTGGGCAGTGCATGTAGACGGCTGTGTATGCAGCAGTACATCCGTCCACTAAAACCACCCAATACTTGTCATGATGGCCAAGTGGTTGAAGCAACTTTGCTCTTTGGGTCCTCAAGTGAGACAACGCAACTGATTGCCTGTACATTGTGCTGTTGTGCTCTGAAAATGCAGCTGCACCTGTCCTGTATGATGATTTTGTGCGCATAACACCAACTGATGGAATCCTGGTGATTGATGTGCTGGGCAATGATGACCTGGGTGGTCAGAGCATGAAGGACATCACTCTCTCCCTCATCATGCAGCCAGCAATTGGCACCGCAAAGGTCATACCAGCTGACCCTGATGCGGCAGCTGGAAGTGTCAGCACCAGGCCCAGGATTGAGTATACTGCTGATCAGCCGGTTGCTGCTGGCAGTGAGGTGCAGCTGTACTACACTGTAGCAGTGAAGGGGGAGGACCTTGCCCCAGCTCCAGCAACTGTGACTGTACTTGGAGCAGGTGAATGCATGGCTGGGCACTTGCCTCCGCTGCACACGACAGAGTACCATGCTGACAATGCCCATAGCAGGTTAAGCCCGCCTGCATTGCATAACAAGAGATGAGACGGGCACTTCTGAATGTTATAGTGTCACTCACGTGGCTGTGGTCGGCGGGAAACTGGACGCCTCTAATCTGAGGGCATTTCAACATGCAACTATGAGTCTGCTTGACAATTCTGCGCCAGGAAACACTGGTCTACAGCCACTTTGATTGCCTCCTCTGCTGCCTGTGCTGTAGTTGCACCGCCCAACACTGGCTTGCTAGACTGCAGCCCAACCCACAAGTCAATGCAAGGAGATGTACTGAAAGCGCTCAGCCATGCAGACGACGCAACAGCCTCTGTCACACTGCCATTCCCAGTTATGCTGTATGGGGCAGCTTACACCACAGCCACTGTGTCCAGCAATGGTTGGGTTTCATTTGGCACCAGTGCTGCTTCTGAGCCTTGCACAGTTGCCACAAGCTGGCCTGGAGCCTCATGCCTGGGTACTGGGCCTGTCTTGGCGGTCTTCTGGGGTGAGCTTATGGCTGCTGAATATTTGCAGCTGTAGCATCAGCCATGGGATGGCAGCAGCTCTGACTTCAGCACCTGGCACATAAGCACTCACAGGAGATTGCATGCTTCAGAGCACTGCTGGTTCCTGAGTGCCATGTTGGAATCTGCTGGCAGCTGAATCAGCACTCTGCTAGCACCATCCAGCAGGCAATTGTGAGCAGCCACGCTACACTTTCAAACCTGGTTGACTTGAGGTTGACCACCCTGCTGCCGATTCTGCTGCCATGCTGCCTGCCCATACAGATGACCTGGTTCCTGACTCAGTCATCACAGCGCATGAAAAGGACCAGGGTGTTTTCATCATACAGTGGACAAATGTCATGTTCTCAGGAAGCAACACGCCCATGGGAACATTCCAGGCGTACATGTTTTCCAATGGGACATTGGGGTATGTGTACAGGGACGTGTTTGGTGCAGATGCATCCCTTGGCAATGGAGCCATTATTGGTGAGCTGCAATTAGTCGTACTCATTTCTGATTTGACTTGCTCGTAAAAGCTGCAGCCTGGACATTTAAAACTCCAGATGTCTGTGCAACAGCAAGCAGTGTCATCATAACACAGAAGGAGCAGATTATCCCTTGTTTACTGTACCTGCGGCTGACATAAGTGCTTTCAAGAGTAGTTCCTGCGGCTCCCTTTGTAATGTTCCCGGTGTTGAATGCAACTGCAGGTGTTCGGGGGCCCAGTAGCCGCAGTGCAACTTTCAGGGCCCTAATGGCTGGGCAGCAGTATAGCAAATCAGGCTCCACAGCAGACCCCCTTGGCAGCTGGTACTGGGCAGCATCAGCGGATGTGCCAGAATACGTCATCACCACTGCTGCACAGTCCAGATCAATAAACCCTGGGCTAGCCTTGATAAGTGAGCCACAGATCAGGCGCGGGCAAGTTGCAAATGGGACTGTCAGTGGCAAACCAGTCAGCAGCCCTGGAGATTTCAAACCCTGGACGCTTGATCCTAAGCAAGCCCTGCCGCTGCTAGTGGCTCCAAACAGCCCTGCGAGACCAAAATTGCTGCAGCCGGTAGTCAGGCTTATTTCTGGAGGTGTCAGCAAGGTTGCTACTATCAGTTGGGACATGCCTGCTGGTTCACCAGCTGTGCAACAGTTCAGGCTGTATGTTGCAGCAGATCCACTGTTCTCAGAGCTGATAAGGCAGCCTGCTGGAATCGTATTTGACAGGGATATACCTGGAAGTACCCGCAGTGTGGATGTGGTACTGGATCATAGATTAGAGAGTCACGGTATATATGTCCTGCTGATGGCCTGTTACAATGATGTGTGCACCATGTCATGCACAGCACACTTTGAACTAGGCTCTGCATCTACTGCAGCTGCATTTGTGAGAACGGTGCAATAGCTGGCAGCAGCTGGTCCAGCATGCAGCCAAATATCCACAACAGACTGCCTTCGGAGTACTAGCACAGCCACCAAACCAAAGCATGTTTGCAATCCTACAGGTTGGTATCTTCTAACTAATTCGCGCAAGCTGCAGCTTTAGATTGGCAATGCAGAAACAAAATTAGATGAGCTGCTACTGCTGCTGTCACACATGCATCGCATATGGTTTCTGCTTTGTGCACTTCTTATTGATTGTCATCAGAGCCTCAATGCACACTGTTCACATGTAACACCAACAACATTGTGTGATGCCGCATAGGCCGCCCAAAGTTTGATGCCGCATGGGCCACTGATGCATGCTCAGCCAAGGCTCCCTGTGTGCCATTGCTGTCTCTCATGTCAAACATGTTGGCATGGAGCCATGCGGCACGCTTAAGCACACAGCACATTGATTGCTGCTGTCACAGCATTGTTGAATACGTATCACACAGTAGTGTGTGTGCATCGTCTTCCAAGCCAGTTCAGTCAAAAGTTGCCACATCTGTCTCTGTAGAGACCGTAGACCATGAGAATGGCCAGTGCAGCAGTGGTCGTTCATAGACGCCCCTGGCAGCGCTTGGGGGCCCCGGGACATTGGATGTCACCATCATATATATATTGTTACAATAGGCGTTGCCATGGATGTCCAGCGAGGGTGCATTGACCCTATGTACCGTAACACACCCCCCCGCCTAATGTGCGAGCACATTGTGGCGACTCCCGGCGCCACTCGGAAAGCCTTTTGAAACCGAGCCACTAGGGAGGACTTGCCTAATGTTTTTTGTGAACTCACCACTTTGGGCAAGGTTCGAACCGGGGATCTAGTGATTGGAATTACAAGTGGTAAGAGAATCGCTGTTCCCACTACACCAATCACGACCCTGCATCCACTACCAATGTTACAATAGGCGTTGCCATGGATGTCCAGCGAGGGTGCATTGACCCTATGTACCGTAACA
>JABEVS010000264.1:67292-90732 GCA_018290735.1 Coelastrella sp. MACC-549 | reverse complement strand
GGCTAATGCCAAACAGCAGTAGAATGGCAAGTAGGAAAGAAAACCTGATGCTGGCAGTAGTTGCACAAGTAAGGGTGTGAGTGGCGGCAGGGATGGTAGGGGGTGTCAGGGCAGTTGTTGTTTAATGGTGCATGCTGGGCATTTTTGTGGCTGCCTCTGATCGTATATGCTTTTGATGCTGCCCCTGGTTGAACGAGTTGATTGGTATAGCATGCATCAGGTTGTGCTAGGTGTTGTATACATTCACCCTGCAAGTGTGTATGGACATGTCTGGTATACACCAGCCTGAGGCAGTGGATGGCATGTTAGATAGCTCCATAACATCTGCCAGCAGTGCACATCAAAAGATGACATGTATTTCTGTGTATGTAAACGTAAACGCATTCTCAGCGATCCATTGGTCATAACAGAGATTGTTACAGTGTCTGTGTTTGTCTGCGACTGATCAGTCATGACTGACGACATGCCAAAAACAGCACCGACAAGAAGGCAGAACCGTGACTGATTAGCACTGAAACAGGACAGATGCAGCACCGATATCTGTCTGATTCTGTGCTAGTCTGCCAGTGACCGATGATACAGCCGACGTCGGTCGCGATTAGTCGTTCCGAAACGCGGCAGAGTTTAGTCGGTTGACCGACAGCAGAAGGCAGAAGTAAGGCCGACTAGTGCCGAAATTGGACAGAAGCAGTACCGACAGCGGTCACCTTTCGGTGATGAGTCTACCATGCTCTGTTGACTTCGGCTACTAGTCGGTCATTTTCAGCTTGTCAGAGTGAACATCAAACAACGGTACATACAATTTCAACAGCACCACAAACGGCAGCAGCTCTGGGCCGACAACCAGCTGGCAACTTCTGATGCTGAGGACAGAAGATGTCAGTACCTTCTATGTTGGTAAGCATTCAGCAGCAGCATCTAGCAACAGCATCTAGCAACAACACTATCACCATATTATTACGTAAGCAAATTTTGAATGGCACATCTTCAACAACCACAGTTCTAGCATACGTCAGTTCTATAGCCTCTCAATTTGAACCCATGGCCAAGGAAATAGAGCTTTGCAACTTTGCATGGTCCAAAAGCTAGGTAGGCTATAATATTACTGCGATTGATTGTTTCCCAAGGGGGAGGAGGGGCTCCATCATGGAGCTGCTTTGTCGTTGGCGCATGGGATTGTTGATGGGCATCGCTGCTTTCTCTCTTCAGCACACCGGTCATCCAATGACACAGCAGTTTCTCCTCTGGCTGTGCACTGCAGGCACTGGCACACCTTACAACAGTAGCAGTGGCCCCAACAGCAACAAGTACAGCATGCCCATGCCCCCTCCATGCCAGGAGTGCACCAAGGGCCCCGCCTGGACATATGGTGTGATGGCAGCAGATGCTTCTGGACTGTGTGTGTACAACACCAGCATGCAGTACTGCCAGGTTGTCAATGGCACGACCTCATGTGCTGCAGACTCAACTGCGTGCAACAGTTTGGTTCCTTGCCCCTACACAGATCTAACTCTTTGCCTTGAGCCCCTCAAGCACCGGACCCACATGATGCCCTTACTTCAAGTTGAGGGGGTCATGGCCGGCGCAAGCTACTCAGAATGGACCGGCCAGACCACCGGCCATGATGATGTGCCAACATCTTTTGCGTACTCCAACTTCCTTCCAGAAGAGGCCGTGCGATTGGCTGTCACGTTGGTTTCCAGGGATTGGGTGTATCTTTCCACCCCAATGCTGCCAACTGGATTTGGCTGCCCTGATTGGCCTCCTGTCATGGAAGCTATGGGTCTGGACATTGCCAGCATGCTCAATGCTACCAGCAGCAACAATGCTCAGCGAAGCACCATGTGTTGGGTTGATGCCACGGTAGACGTGAATATCATGGTGGGGCAGATGCTGAACAGCTACTTTTACTGTGACCCATCTTATGTGGACCCTGGTAAAGAAGCAAACCTGCCCTACAGTGCCTGCAATGCTTGGACAGTGTCTTGGCTGCCCCCAAACCTGCCTTGTGACCCAGACAATACAGCATCCTGCCTAAATCACACATTCTACTTCCAGCTGGACCATTGGGCAATCTGTGATGACGTTATTGATGAGATCAAGAACACATCTACCCTGCAAGTAAGTTGGTGCAGCTTTGTAGACTCAAGAAGTTTCAGTAGGATTCTGTTCACCTGTGATCAACTCCGGATCTGTATCAATAAGCATTGTCTTTCGTCACACTCTTCAGCCCTTGTATGTGCTTCAGGCATTCAACTACACACAATCTACTACGCTGCAGAACCACATTATATGCAGAACTGCACCTCCAGCATCATGTTATTGCAGGCTTGACCAGTCCAACTGTGTACCTGCAGCTGACAAGGATTTCACATATGTACAATTGCTGTGTCAACTGCCATGCAGAAGTGGGTGTGGTACTCAGATTATTCCACAGCAGATGCCACTGAAGTTTGTCATTATGACACCAGATATGGCTCAAAGGGAGATTACAACTTGAACTATGCTACCTTTGTGGAGCAGGGGCCCTTGGGCTCAGTCATCCGAGCACCATTCTGCACCTACACCAATAGCAGCATGCCTGATACGACATCCTCAGGCTGCTCGGTCCCGCCCTTGTACCCAACAGTTATTGAGCAGCTGCCTGAGCCCATTTTTGCTCTGCCATTCAGCAGCTATACAACTGACTTTACTCAGTCTCTGTTGCGGCATGCTGACGACTTGTCAGCAGTGCAGTCCTTGTTTCCTGAAAGCTCTGTCTGGTGTCCAGCTGGTGTGCAGCCCTGTGTCTACAACTACCCTCCACATTCAGGTGAGAGCCCAGATGTCTACTTGAAGAGTTCACCCATGCATGATATCGCTCCTAGTGTCTTCACATTGTCACTGCACTTTGCCCTTCAGCATTCCCCAGTGCTGGATCTGCCAAGCTTCCAGCCATCAAGAGCATGCCTGGCACTAATGGCTCCTCAGTTTCAAAGGCCTATCCACATCCACCTACATCATCTCCAGCATCAGCACGGCTATCATCTCCCCCCACCGCACCCAGTAGCATTCCAGATAGCCCCATCGAGCCAGTCAATGCTGGCCCACAGCTGAGTACAAGCAGGATTGTCACGTATGACGGCATCAATCACAGCACACTGCCTGCCTCTGATGTTGGAGAGCCTGTTGCATTCACATTTACGTGAGTATCTGTCTCCTCTTAGTTTGTCTATTCAGTTCAATGTGATGCTAGATAGCCATCAGTTTTGCCAAGTGTCCTGCATACAGTCAGCAATTCAGATTGTACAGCAGCCATACAGCTTGCTAGTCCTTACCAGTCTTAACATTTGAGGATGGGCATGTTGATACTTCCACAGTCTTAAGAGGCTCTACTCTTGACACCGCATGAAACTGTTAGTGTTGGCCAGCTGGCATGCAGTGCATACTTGTCTGGAACGAGAGTTATAACTGGAGAATCTCATATCTTATGATCTTCTCAGCATCAGTAGCCGGCTAGTACATGTGTCTAAAGCTGTGTGCACAGCCACACTGGGTGTCCCCCAATAGACCACAGCACTGTACAAGCTGCACCCAAGGCCCTTCTTCACATTATTAAAGTATTATGTCAATCAAGCCTCACTGAGCAAGGCATGGCCGTTGGGCTCTTGTGCATTTGCAGGTTCAGCAATTGCCACTACAACTTCATGTTCATGTCAGGGGTCAGTGTCAACGCTGCTGCAGTGGCTGCCTTCCAGCTGGCTGTCAAGGAGTCGTTCTTAGCCAGCATTGCATCTCAGACAGACATGACTGTTCTGATTACTGATAAAAAGCTGCAGATCAACAGAGTGAACATATTGGACATGAGATCAGGTAAGAGTCCATTCTGTCTATGATATTCTCAAGCGTTCATTCTCAGCCTTGCAGCCAAGGCTTGTGCCTTTCATCATAATGATTGTACCATACCATACCATACGACCTGGCCTTAGGGGGCCTCTCCAATTGTGCTTGATTTTACCATGTTATGCCAACAGGCTTGCACAACGCTGTGCTGATGACTGTCCTGGGATGTGTTGGCAGTGGCTGCCATTGTCACCTTACCACCATGGACGATGTGCTCATTGATGAGATATTACCGTTGTTGTTATCTGGGATCTGAAGGCTCCGTCATCATTGACCTAGAGTTCCTTCCTCCATCAAAAGCAGCCCTTCCAGACATCACAAGCCTCAAGTCACTTATCGGCAGAAGCACAGCTGACTTCTTTGCAGCTCCGGGCTTTGTCGCTGCTTATGGTGCTCCAACAGTCACTGGTCAGCCACTGGAGCAAAATCGCACAGCTCCAACAGTGAGCCAAGCTGTAGCGCTTGGTGTTCGAATGCGTGTTGGAATTGGTGGTGCACTGCTGTTGTTGTGCGCTCTGGTGGTGGTGGTGGTGGTGGTGGTGAAAAGGCGCCGAGGCGCCACAAAGCCGCTGCTCATGGCTGCAGGAGGGGCAGAGCCACCAGAAGGATCTTCCCTCCGCCGGCCTCTCTTGCAAGTACAGGGGAGCCTATGCATAAGAGAGCCCGTCTCTGTGCAAGGAGCCTCCTTGTGCGCAACTGCCAGAGGTGAAGCTAGCCTGGACCAGTGAACAACATTCTTCTGATTGATTATTGTGTTTAGGTAATTGACAAATACGTTCAAGCATAATTATCTTGATCAAGTTGTTGGCTCATTGTTCTTGTAACAGAGATAGAGCTATGCAACATTGGATTGATCAGCTGGCAATTGAAACGATATTCGGTGCTTGGAAATCGATGATGGACATCGATGAGACGAGATACCCCCTATCTCGCATGTGACATGAACCATGACAACACACCCATGCCACCTAGTCGCACTGCTGCATGGCTCAATTTCTTATACATTGCTGAGCATATAGAGAATTCTCGTTCAAACGTTGTTTGAAGTTGGCCCTGCAATCGTACTTTTCCCAAGGGCCTTCCTTCTTACCAGCTGCAATAGCTATCCTATAGGCTGCAGCCTATATGTAGTACATAAGCAAAAGCAACTTGTTCAGTTGCTATCTATTGCTATATATTGATATACTATGGCTCAACCTCTTTTATATTGTACTATGGCTCAACCTCTTTTATATAAATTCACCGGGTGCAGCAACTTGGTGTACAGGCCCCCAAACAAACTATATTATATATGATAGCCTATGATAGCCAATTGCAAGCAAGAGAGAGAGAATGCGCAACTCTCCTCCTAACCTGTGGAAATGACTCCAAGCATGCGCAAGGTACACGTGTGCCTCAGGTGAAAGTTCATGAGAGCCATGCTTGCAACATGCTGGAATATGCTGACACATGAGCTGCCAAGCCTGTGTATGTCGGAAATTCCAGGGTAGCCAAAAACATGCGGCCACAGAGTACTACTCCTGAGGATGCTTGCCGGCTACATCATGCATGAGCACCATAAGAACCTTCAATCCTTCTGCTAATCTTCGTTGCATTCTGAGACTGCAATACCATGTCTATGTGAGGAAATAGTTAGGAAATGGGAAAGACAATGTGCAGCGCAACTGCCGGCTACGGCCTAGTTGAGTGCATGACATACGTGATCAACCGGGTTGGACCTGGTGGAGACCACCAAAGTTGGTCAATGACTATGCCCAATCAGGATTGTGATAAGAACACTAAGATGATCGTTGTTACTCACTAGTTACTGTCAAAACCAGGTGGATAAGTCTTCAACCCCCCTGCTCAGCTGCTGTACATGTCACACCGTGTCATTAACACCTGCAGCTGAGGTAGACCCCCAACTATCAGCTACCAAGCAAATAGCCACGTTGCTGCCAATAAGGCTACCCCTGCTGCCGCTTTTCCTTTCGCTGCTTCAGCGCTTTCTCAAGAGGGTCCCAGGGATGCAGGGTGTATGAATGCGAGTAGGACCCCTGCTCCATGCTACTGCTGCTGGTAGTGCTCCTTGCTACCGCAACAACATCTACTTCAGGGATCCCCTGCAGCTCTGTAAGCTGCTTTTTGAGCCCTAATAGCCCGGAAAACCAGCCCCAAAATCCCGAATAGTGCTGCTGCTGCTGCTGCTCCTCCTCCTGTTGCTCCTGCTGGTGCTTCTTCTTCTTCCTCTTCCTCTGCTGCTGCTGTTGCTGCTGCTGCACCTTTTCTAAGGGTTTAGGTGCCCCAAACTTTGTTTCGTCTCTTTCATACACTGTTGCACATCCTGGCTTACGCCGTTTGTTCAACTCCTTGATCTGTGCACCCGTCACTGCTGGCACTTTGTACTTCAGCAGTGTCTGCTTCAACTGATACAACCACAGCTGTGGGATAGATGGATGGCAGTAGTGACTGCACTCCTGGCCATCAAAATTGCTCCTGTGGAAATCCCAAGCTGTTGCTGTGACATTGTACACTGGCAGAATTGGTACGTAATACCGTCCCTGCAAGATCTGTCGTGCCATGATGTTCCTCCAAGAGCCCTTCCTGACATACTCTGCTACAGAATTACCTTGTGCTGCTGTTAAATAACCGTTACTTTCAAAAGTAACACCCTTGACAGGCTGGCAATGGAAAGGTCCCTTGCGTACGCCAATCCAAGGCACCTTGTAATCCCCATCTTCCGAATCAAAGTGCTGCTTTGGAGTCTCCATCCAAAAAAGGTTGGGAAACTTTTTCTTGGTGGAATTGTAAAATTGGCCCAATTGATGCAAGTTGTCCTGATACTCAGGCTGCCTAGTTTCGCCGTGCCACAGTCCAAAGTTTATGATGAACAGGTCATGACTTGATGCCAGGGATTCTTGCAGCAGGGGCAGGACACCAACCTTTGTCCTGTTGCCCTTGATGAACAAATCACCTTGGATTGCATGCACCTAACAGAAGATGGCAGCAGCAGCAGCCGCTATGGTAATCAACTAGCTGGCCCACCAAGCTGGCTAGACCGTGTATGATCAACAACTATATGATGATACTGCTTTTGGGGGTAAGGGAGTTCGACCAGAAAACTGGCTGGATTATGTTTGAATTACATGATCTGAGGGGTAAGGGAGATTGAGCAAACAAAAAATATGAATTGGCAAGGGATGTCTCATCCTTGCCAAGCAAGAGGAACCGCTTTATAAAACGCAGGCATATCGCAAAGCAGAAAACTACAATATATCAGGCAACACACACGCCCAGCCCACCTGGCAGATTCTACTGTGTTGTGACATATGCATGCAGTGTGGTTCCCCAAACCCCGGCAGACTGTCCAAGTAGTGCATTGCCGTGAAGTTGTTGCTGGCGTGGTAGGTGGCGAGGTCACTAAACTCAACCATGAAGCACTTCAGGGCTTTAAACAGGTCCTTGCTCATGGAATCCCTACAGGCATAGCAGCAGCAACAGCCACAACTGAGTCGGAACTCCATTCATATCATATCTAGTGAGATTGCTCAGCTCAATCAGGGTATATTGATGCTGCAGTAGCTTATTGCATCTTGATACTGCAGGTCCTTGAAGGGGCCCCTGCTCATAAAGTGCTGTAGTGGCACCAAAGCCTGCCAGACTAATGCTTCTGTGGTTGGAGCATTTGTCGCTGACACCAACGCCACTGTTGCTGTCCCTGCTGCTGCTGATTGCTGCCGCGGCATTGGTGCAGTTGCTGAAAGGTACCCAATTGCTGCTGCTGCTGCTGCTGCTGCTGGAAAACTGCTACACACTGCTGTTGCTCCAAATGAGTCCCAGCTGATGTCACTGCTGCCGCCGGCATCCATACTGCTGCTGCTGCTCACCCAATGCTGCTGCTGCTGCTGCTGCTCACAATGCTGCTGCCGCTGCTGCTGCTCACCCAATGATCCATGTAGTTCGACCTCTCAAGTAGGTCCACAGGTCGCACGGCGTCATTGACAGCACATCCCCTGCAGGCCAGCAGACCATGAACACATCACACGATGAACACAATGAGCAACACAGAGACCATGCAATTCTTCCGTCCTGTTATACTGCAGACTACAGTACCTGTGCATCTTGATTTCATAATGCAGACTGCAGAGCGGAGCAGACCTGATGCTATGTATGTGCTGCATCACAGCATGTAGCTAGCTGCAGCTTTGCATACGGGCATGTAAGGTTCATGTAGCAGAGTAAGCAATCAATAGACTGAATGCGGCCGGAGTGGGGTTGAACATCTTTTGAGGACCTACTGGCTATGTCTGCTTGTGGGTGTGAGGCGGATGTGGAATATGGTTTGCAAGGGACTTTCATTGACTGTGTAGCTTGTAAATAGAAGGGGTGTACGTGCAGTTGTTTGTGCTGAACGTCTCAGTTCCATGCAGCACTAGAAATGGCTAGCCTGTTCTGTTGGGCGCTTGGTTCTCCAGGGCTACTGCTGTTGCTGCAGCTGCTGATTCAAGGGTGCAGGTACATGGCCTACAGTTTTGTTCTTGTCAACCTTTACTGCTGCTTTTGAGCTGCGGTTCCACAGCGTACCATCGTTCTCTTGAAATATATACCACCGTTCTCTTTGAGATATATGATTGTATGTGAAAGGCCCATGTCGCAAGACATTGTCTGCTGTCTTGCAAGCCTGCCTACCTGCATTATCCATCTGCATTGTCCTCTTTATGATCGCATCTATTGTGCTGCCGTTACACAGCTGCAGGTTCCAGAAAGGGATGTCTTTCATCTTGCCAGAAACCTTGAACCCACAGAAGTCTGACCATAAGCCCCCTCGTTGACAGTTCACACATGACCTGTCACTGTTGTATATGCCTCCAAACAGATATGGTCTGACTGCTGCATCGTGGAAGCTATCTAGACTGTGGCGTTTGTAGTCAAACGGACAAGCTGCGTCTTGCTGCTGCCGCTGGGCTTGGCTGCTGGTGATAAGGGCTGCATGTAGGATGAACAGCAGCGCCCAGACTGCAGCTGGTCTGTTGTGCTGCTGCATGTTCAGCTGCCTTGGCTGGCAGCTGCTTGTGCTGACGCCGCAGATTGGGAGGCTGTTGTAAGTATGCAGCAGCTGCAGGGATTCTGCAAACAGACTAAGACATGAGGCTGGCACCCTGACTCAAGGACGGGTCATAAGGAGCAACCGTGCCAGATGCATGGCATGCGGCAGAGAATGACATCGTTCAACAGTCAATATATCAGAGGAAGGTTTACTCAGGACCACCTGCAGTCGGAAAGGCCTCAAATGGCCTCCTTGATCCCTTGCATCGCACCTGCGCTTAAGCGCGGAAGGGATGTCGGCCAGGAAGCCTGCAAGCCACAATTTCCGATCTTCCAATCAATCAACAAGGGATAATAATCTCTCTGTACAATAGTAGAACTGCTCAGGTGCCTTGGGAAAAGTTCTACCCGGAATACATGTATAACGCACAGCAAGGACACACGACTTTGTAGGGTTGCTGTGGTATCAGCGATCGTATTCTGAGAAACTGTGATCGACAGCTGCAGGTGGTTGCGGGCTAAAGTAGTCAGCTCTCGCAGCTCCCCGTTTGGCAATACCTAGTAGTGAGCTTTGATGACAGAACCAAAATTACATTTGTGGAGAAGCTTTGGCGCCCGTTGGCAGGGTGGTCATCACCATCATGCCCGCCTGACCGACCGGTCCAACTTCACTAAGTCTTGGCAAGAGTCTCCAGGCAGGCTCGCTTCGCTGCTACAACATACAAACAGGGTAGCCGTGTTGGTAGGTATTATGTATTTGGAAGTTCAGCCCGCTGGGGCTCCAGTGTACGAGTCCTGCAAGCCTGTCGAGTGCTTCAGCCAGCTGCAGGTGCTGCAGCGCAGGGTACAGGCTCCAAAGATGCTTACCGCTCGTCAAGGTATGCAACGACAGTCACCGGAGATGCCAGCCGAAGCAGCCAAGGTTAGCAATTATGCTGACAATCCGTGAGCCAGCTTCACCAGACCATTCAATCCTTGCGGTAACAGTGCTACAAAAAATCAAGATCAGTCCAATACATGGACACCGCAACCTCTGGCTGCACCTCATGCCAGTACAACAAGTGACCATGCAGCAGAGGCCAGCCAAACCCTTAGTACAGGACGACCGTGTGCTGTAAATGTACTAACAGTAACCACCCTTTCACCTTCTCAGCAGCAGCAACAGTAGTAGCAGCAGCAACAGTAGTAGCAGCAACAGTAGCAGCAACAACAAAGTAAAATGCAGAAAGCTGCAGCCAATTCTGCCGTGCTCAATAGTGAGCATGTTATGCTGAATAGTAAGCAGTTGTCCAGTATTGTTTCACAATCACTGTGGAGTCCAGGGCCCTCATAAACACTTGGTGCAATATAGCCACACCTCAACACTCACCAGCACGTGATGGACGCAGTAGTAGCAGCCGGAAGGCCACAGATCCCACCATGATAACCAAATCTACTGGTGTTGGCGGTAATGGTCATCTGCAGAGCAACAGCAACCGCGTCGAAAACCTCAGGTTTCTGTCCGACAAAACAATTCCCACAGCAGCATGTCCGACCACAGAAACCAGTGAGTAACCCAGTCTCATGGCATGTTTTGACACAGAGTGACAGCTTGAGCTCAGTTGACAGCTGCAGGATCCCACCAGCAACCTGCAAAGAAGACTTCATTACCGACACCATGGCCCATGGCCTTGCGAGGGCCTTGGACCTACTATGTTGACAGAAGTACTGTTACCGTAACAGCTGACCCTACTAGTAGTAGGGTCAAAGGCCAGAGTAGAGCAACCACAAATTGTACAGCTTCATGCAGCACTCAGTGCCAGGCTGGCAGATAATCAAGTTCTGTAGGTCATTGCAGCATCTAACACCCCTTCATGCTAGGGCACCCACCAGCGCCTAGGGGCTTGTCCGACAACAGACTCCTGAGGAGTTGAACTAAAGTTACACTGTAGATGGGCCATCTGGTTGCAGCCCACGTCCAGGGATCCCACTCCTGTACTGAACTGGGTTGGCAACCCTGCCTGCACCTCTGCTACCCTGGCCACCGCCAACACATTACAAACTGATCTGGTAGGCGGTTGATCATCTGCTAGGCAGCAGAGACAGCCGCTGAAGACAGTGTCAGCTTTGCAAGCCTTGCAGCCTGCCCGAGGCAGCAGACAAGGCCCAGGAGTCACAGAAGTCATAAGCCGTATTCGCTGAAGTGACTGCGCTTTGTCACGCCCTGGAGACAGCTGTCTGACTGCAGTCATGCCATGGCGAATGGCGCTGTGGACCAGCAGTTCAGTCCTGTGCAGTACCAGCGTACAAGGTCGAACTAGTAGTACTGCAGCTCATTGCTGCCAGCAACGGTTGTGCTCAACACTGGTCAGATTAGATTACTGTGGTGATCAGACCACGCAGCCCCACAGCCACTCAGATGGTCTGCCATCGGAGTGCAGCTGTGCACCGTACTACTACTCTCTGAGAAATGGTATGGTCTCTGAGAAATGCTTTACCGCTCAGCTTGGCTTGCAATTCTTGCAGATATGTGCAGGACGATGGCAAGGTCAAGCTAGGGCCCAACGTTTTTGCAGTAGATGTTCTCAAGAGGCGGTAGAGGATGAATTTCATGCAGTATTTGAATGCCCCTATTACAACTCACTGCGGCAGAAGTTTGCAGAATTGTTTTCAGCTTTTGGAGGGTGGGACCAATGTAGTACCACTGCCCGGCCTATCGGAACTGAATTGTCCCTGTTCATGCATCAGAAGCCCAGACTGATTGCATCATTTTTGCATGCTTGTTGGCTCAAGCGCTGCAGCCCAATGGCAGCTAGAGTGTCAATACCAGAAGTCGAGGCGTCACTTGAAGTCTCGGATGATTTCTGGTCACTTCATAGTGAGGATTGGTTTGATTGTGTTGAGGAATACGATGTGGAATTGTACCCCCCATGAGCGACTATGTTGGCTCCTCCGGGGCGCCCCTCTGGGGCCAGGTTGTATGGTATGGTATGGTATGGTATGGTATGGTAATTCTTACAGAACTTCCTATTGCTACTACTACTACTACTACTACTACTACTACTACTACTACTACTACTACTACTACTACTACTACTACTACTACTACTACTACTACTACTACTACTACTACTACTACTACTACTACTACTACTACTACTGTGTTTCTTAAGAAACAGAAACCAGATTCAGTCCGGCTGAGTATCTGCAAGTTCAACTTGCAGAAGATCTGATCTGAGTCAGACTCAACCTCCAACTCAAACTCAGAAAGATTATGCCATGCTGTTTTGGCGAAACATGCATAGGTGTATTTGGATTGCAACGCAACAACCATTGCACCCTGAACTTCGGGGTGCAACACTATTGCACCCTGAACTTCGGGGGGCAACAGGGATTTCAGCCACATTGGCACACCGTGTGCCAGTGTAGTACTACTACACCGGTGGCCGGTGTGCCAATGTGGCTGAGCCACCAAGTGCTTTTGTCAAGGGCCTTGCGGGACGGAAAGTGTAGTGTTTCCGCTACCAAATGTAGCGGGCCTTGGTCGATAATATTAGAAATATTGGATTGTTACCAAGATTGTGGTCCTGAGGTCAAGAGCCGGTCTATCATTCCGCCTACGTTGCAAGGCCTACGTAGTTCTTTAGTCATAACAGGCAGTACAATGCTGACCTGTCACAATAGCTCGTAAGAGAGCTGTAATATGTCCAATAAATATGTAATCATTATTTAAGTGTCATGTAACGGTGCCCGTTACAGCCTTTCTTGAGGGTAACGTCTTTGCTTCCTAGCTGTGTGCACACGTCGTGGCAGTGCTGAACAATGTTGTTCGTCAATATGGCATCAGATATATAAAGAGAGGAGCTCAGCCCAGCAAGTGCTCTGACAGTGTCAGTTGCGGCAAGCGGCGTGCCATCCAGGGATGACGCTGCCATGATGGGCCCTGCTGTTGAACTGTTATGTGCTGTACTGCTCAATTCACTGCTGCCATCTATCATCAAGTACACACACTTTGAAAGCTGCTGGAGGAGATGGCAACAGGATGCGCTCAGACCCCAGACTTCTAACAGCCAATACATACAGTTGGTTTTGCCAGGTGATTGCCAATCCATGGCATCGATGAGGATGGCAGCAGTGGTAGCGCAGCTTAATTCAATACCAGCGGTCAACAGGCGAGACCAAGGCAAGGGGGACATGTTGCTAGCTGTTTATAACTGTTCATGCTTTAATGACATTCTGCCGGATTGATTGGTCTGTGTTTTTTTCTGTGTCTGTGCCCCCCATGAGCCATCAGCTGGCTCCTTACGGGTGGAAACCCTTGAGGTAACTTGTAGTAGTAGTAGTAGTAGTAGTAGTAGTAGTAGTAGTAGTAGTAGTAGTAGTAGTAGTAGTAGTAGTAGTAGTAGTAGTAGTAGTAGTAGTAGTAGTAGTAGTAGTAGTAGTAGCAGTAGTAGTCCACTTGCATTGCATGCATGAGACCCTTTGATGCTGGACACAGCGAAGCAGCTGCAGCCTGCTAGAGGACCTGTTGGAGAAGATGACATCAGGACACGCTGAGGCAAAATCAAGTGAGGTCGTTTATTATATTTTTACTGCTGTCTGAAAACAACCCAACATACATTGTTCCCAAATTCAAATTCCTAACAGCACCTGCGGCACCTTCATAGATAACTAACTTAACTTGCGTACTACTTAGTAACGGTTACGATGTCGAACATTGGACAGTTGGTTATTAAAGCTTTTACGAGATGTCAGCCCTTGTCCTGCCTGCAGCGTTTCCAATAATGCTAACTTTGGTTTCACCAGTCGGGACTCATGTGAGGTATCTGATAGTATATTTTATATCTCGCTTTTTCAGACAGTGTCTGAAAATCCCAGACACCTGGAAAAATTATCATACGAAGGAACTGTGACCATACTGTTAAGAGCCTGTGAACTTGGTGCTGCACCCAATTCCTGGCTAGTCACAGGTTTTACTACAATACACCACCCACACGCACTGACACGTACTTGAAGGAGCACGAGCAGCGCAAAAAGGGATGCAAGCAGGTTAGGGAGTAACATGACATATCCTCATGCAAATTAAGATTTATTGCGACGCTTGATCACTACAATGCTTAACGATGGATATTAGCATTATGCATTATTATTACTATGATAGTATGAGCTTACAGGCAGTGCAAGAGTGTTAATGCACTGATGTCACTTATATTTGACAAGTTGCCAATGCCCACAAGAGGAAGTCGCACACGGTGTATGATTAGTCTGAAATTGCCCTTGGGCGTGCCATAATATCAAATTGAGAGCGGTCAGACCTGTCCACTGTGTGAAACTGTGATGCCTCAATGGGATTACCATTGTCATAGAACACGTCATATCCAAAGTTGTGCAGCAACCACAACAACTTGTATGCTGGAACCACCCCTTGCAACCGCAGGAGATGTGGAGAGTATTCCATGAAGATGTATCTAGGTTTTCTTGCGTTCTCAGAGAGCAGGGTCGACATTCCCTGTAAAGCATAGAACTCATAACCCTCTACATCCATCTTGAGTATATCAACACTTTTGGTGCCAATTGCGGCATCTCCACGCATGATGTGTATAGTTTCATTGACATACTTAAACTCAGGCAGCAACTGCTTGGAGCCCACCATTGAGTGGCCACGGTTCTCCTCCAGCGAATACAAAACAGATGATGCTGTCATGTTACCAGCCGCGCAGGGTGATAGATGGACCATACCCTGCAACCGGTTGGCCACCATGTTCTGGGCTATGATCCTGTAGTTTGTTGGCACTGGCTCAAAAGCAAATGCTGTGTGCCCCAACATGCCGGCAAGAACAGCACAAGAGCCGATGTTTGAGCCAACATCCATAAACCTTAAAGTTTTCCCTTGCTGCCTACCAGTTTCCAACTTCTGCACAATCTGGTTTGGGCAATAAACTTTTTTGCTTGCCTTCACGTGGTCACTCACCACCTCAGAGTGCTTGTGCACATAGAAAGGAAATGTCAGCCCTGACTGTGTGATTGTAACCAAGTGCATCCGTTCTGGGTTGAATTTGGCAGCGATCACCGCTCTGTTACCATCACAGACACCCTCGTTGGAAATGACAACCTCTGAATCGCCATCTTTGCGCCCCTTTCCGAGCGAAAAGTCATTCAAGCCTCCATAGATCGCGGCCCAGATGCAGCCCACCACCAAAAGAAGTGCCAGAGGATGCCTTGCTAACACCACCAGTTTGGTATTAGTTTTCATGTTGCACGTTGCTCAAAGCAACTATAATTGCCTTTGTAGATATAAGCCCAAGTTGCCCTGCTACAAGGTGGCCTGCTTGACAATTCCCCAAGGATGTTGCACCTCTGCCTTTGGTCAATTTATGAGACAACCTTCCCTACCAATTAGCAGAAGTGGGGATGGGAGACCACAGGATGTCAGTTGTATTGAGCATGATCATGATAATTCACTTCCAGTACTGCTTGGTATGTGACACATAAGCCTATAGCCTAGCTAGTGCTCCAGAGTGCGCATTCTCTGAGTTGACGGTGCCAATCAGCAGAGCTTGAGAAGTCGCTACACTTGCCTACCTTATGGTTGCAGCACTGCATACTAATTACTCAGGGCAGCAGGCACATGCCACGTGACACACACCAGCTGCAGAGCCCTATGTGCTCAGAACACTCACCTGAAGGTGCAAACTTTTGAAGCGCCACACTTGGCCAGTTGCCAGGTCCCAAGTTCCTGCATTTCAGACAGCAAGGTCAAAACACAGCATTATCTTCTGCTGTAGTAGCAACCAGGGGCCTTCCTAAGGCCTACAGATGGTCAGAGCATACAGCTGGCTTACGTTGAGGGCTGTGCGAGTTGCAATCTGCATGCACAGGTGTCAATGCAGCTGATACAGGGTGCTGCGTAAACACACCAGGTGTCCAGTACCGTACTGGTCATCACGGTGATGACTGCTGTGCAACCCCCGGGTAAAGACAGCTGGATGCTGCGACGCTGTGGCTCTAAGATGAGCCACATTAACTTAGCCGCATGAAGATCTATAGACACACCGTAGCTGCAGGACAGCTGTCCACTCCCGCTGATTTGGAACGAATGCTTGTTGACTGGTGGCCTACTTGACACTCCAACGCCTTGATTGTGCCACAAGCCTCAATCTCCCCTGGTCTGCAGGGCGGAAAAGGTGTTTGATTATAGTGTGATTACAGCACGCAGGACCAGGCACCTGGCCTTCACATTGAACACAAGGTATGCTGTCCGTGCGTGTAAAGCCTTGACGCGAAATGTTTAAACTTGCTGTAAGAAGCTAGCGTAGAAGGCGGAGCACCTGGGAAGGAAGCGGCTCAAAGTGTAAACGGATAAAATACGATGCGCGATCCAGACTCGGTGAACGCCTGAATTAGCAAGGCTTTTAAGTCTATAACTGTTAACCTGCCCTCCTAGCCCCTTTGGCTGATACGGGTAACAGCATGCGAAGTGATCACTGCGAAGTCATGACTCACTGCTAGTGAGAATATTCTCACTCGACTTCGAAGTCGAACGATCAACTGCTTTCCACGCATGAAGCCAAATAGGCCTTATCGCGGTTTGCAAATACATTACACAGAATGTTTGCAGAAGCCTTCAACCATCCGAAAAGCTTAAGCCTTCAAACCCTGAAGTGAAGTTCACACTTGAAGTCCTTATGACATCGCCGAGGACCGTCAGCAACTCCAGCACTCATAGTGGGAGATATCTGCATTGTTTTGATGATAACGGGATCCATGCAGACAATGAGAGTGGCACTGTCGCTGGTATCTCGACAGATATTGAGAGTCACGACAGCGAAGCAGGGGCCGCCCCTTTTTAAAGACCCATGTTCTGCCCAGCAATGATCTGATGCTCAAGAAACAGGATAAGAAATTCAGCCTCATAGACCAAAACAACAGACACACTTGCACGCAGTATGCTGGTGGGAGAATACAGCTTGCCTGTATGCAGGGCCCCCTACTGTTCGATGTGCAGTAGCCATTTCTGTGATTATGCTCCTACGCCCTTCTGTCATCTATCGGTTGCAACCGATAGTAATTGCTAGTATCACCTGCACCATATTGAGCACGCGTTATATAACATAGTTTCCGTCCACTGGCGTTCAAATTGGCCACATATCAAACACACAGGGGACCAAAGGGCGGAAATCCCTCCTTCAGGGAAGTTCCTATGGCCTCCATGCTGCAGATGAACGGTCACTCCTGCTTACCAAGGTACATCAAATGCACCACAGAATGTGACATCTCCAAGATGTAAGTGACTTACATCCGATGACGGTCAGAAGAAGGTAACGATAAGTGACTTACATCCGATGAGGTCGATTATTGTATTTTTACTACTCTCTGAACCTCCTAACATCCGATGACGGTCAGGAGAAAGTAACAATATTCTTACATTGCTCCGGCAACATACTTTGACCGACCCCAAATTGCAAGTACCTGTTGCCATGAACCTCAGGATTCAGAACCCAGGATATTTGCATGGCCTGCTTCCCTTGCACAGCACTCTACTCCAACTTGACAGCACCTATCCTGATCTGCTCCTTCACAAACAAGACCTGCTGCCTGAAGTTCTCTGGCAAGCTGTTGATCTGCTCATCACTCATGGTCATTACCTGCCTCAGCAGCGCCTGCGTCTGCTGAGGATCCTGGCCAGCCAGCGCTCCTGCAACTCCCCCAGAAGGCGGCTGCTGTGGCTGCATCATCATCGGCTGTGGCGGTGGCGGCGGCTGCTGCTGAATGGGCTGCATCACCAACTGATCCTGACCAATTGGCTGCATCTGCAGCTGATGCTGTGGCGTCATGTGCATTTGCTGCTGCGGGGGAAGCTGCATCATGCCCTGCGGCTGCTGCATTGGCATCCCTGGACCGCCCAGCTGTTGCTGTGGCATCTGCATGTATTGCTGCTGGCCAGTGGTCGGATCTACCATGACTACCTGCATTCCAGGACCTTGCATTCCGGGACCTTGCATTCCGGGACCTTGCATTCCGGGACCTGGGGGTGGCGGTACAACAGGCGGCAAGCCCATTGGGCCCCCTACAGCAGGAGCCATGGGTCGAGGACCACTAGGCGGAGGTGGGGGCGCACCTGGGCCTGTACTAGGAGGTGGCGGAGGCACACCTGACCCTGCAAGCAAATGAACAAGTTTTTGTCAATGAGTATGGAGGTTGCTGGCTGCTGCTGTGCGAGACCATGCACATGGTGACAACATACCTCACCAAGCCTACGCTCTAGACAAGACATAGATACCCTCTGCCAGGCACACTAGCACCGCATGAGTTGGGTGTTTTGACAGCACTGCAGGATGCTCTTCATTTGCAACAGAGTGGCAGGTCTGGTCTGTCACAGCAGCACTGCTGGCAGCCCATGAACCAACCTGCCATTCGCCCTCCCAGCCCGATGGGCCCTTCCTGGAAATTTGCAGGAGGGTTTGGCTGCACATACGAGCCTGCTGGTGCTGCTGCTGGTGCTGCTGCTCCTGCAGGAGGCTTCACCATACCTGTAATCAATGACACATTGAAGTTGACATCCCCACAGCAGCATGTGCGTGAATACAAACGACGCAAAAAAAATTTATTTGCGCCGTGCCAATTGCATGATGATGGTCCATTGTGATAGCAGGCCAAACAGCATCTCAGCTCAGCAGATATTTACACTGCTGTAACTATTGAACGCTGTGTCACGTCAGCATTGCTGTACTCACAGGATCCTATTCCCTATTCACTGCTAGGAAGCAGATGCAAACATGGATGCTATCTGGCTTGCAGTATGCATCAGTCACACAGGCAAGCTGCCACATCTTGCAAAACAATACTTGTGTACAGCCCTCCGGTCTCCGTTTTTACAGGCCAGATGCCGGGCATGCTGCTGTCGTGCAGTGCTGCAGCTGCCAAGCCGATAACTCACCCAACAGCACTTGCGCCTGGAAAACTGCCTTTGCCACTCCAGGCCGCTCCGCAAACCAGTGCACTGCTGCCTGCCTGTCTCCCCCAAACTGGTCCCGCAGCAGCCGCAGCACTTCCCACAACTCTGGTGCTCTTTTAGATGCCAGCAGCTCATTCAGCTGGTCCTGTGTGCGGCGGTCGCTGGCAGCAGCACCACCCAGCATGCCAGCTACTTGTTGTGCTGATTGTGCTGCTGCTGTATAGCCGATCGTCCGGCTGCCAGCGTCGCGGCCACTGTCGCGACGGTCACCCGCAGGAGGCCGGTCATCTGCAAACACAAAAATATGTTAACTGTTTTAAAACCAACCCAGGGTTCATGGACATGATCACCAAGGGCAAACCTTTGTGTTGTGAGCCCTCAACAGCAACCACCCCAGCACTGACTGCATCAACACAGTAAGATGTTCCCACCATGGTACCCAAACTTTATTCTCACTAGCAGTGAGACACAGATGACAGCATCAGGGTGCCAGGCTCACAGGTGTGCAGCAGGTCACGGTGTGCAGGTTGGGTGACACACTGCATCTGTACATGATCACTGAATGTGTGTTCCTGGATGCCTCCCTAGCTACAGATCGGTTGTGATGACTGGCATGGATGGGGATGCTGTACAATGGCAGGTTTTGGCCTGCATTCCTGCCTGCAGAAGGACTCACTTACTGCAATGATGCCTGCAACTCAAAAACGCTGCCAAGGTTGGCCCAGTAGTGTCAAGGCTGAGAAACTACTTGACGAACCTTGGCAGCATCTGTGAGTAGCATGCATCATTGCAGAATCAGAGACCTTCTGCAGGCAGGAAATGTGAGGCAGATCTTGCCAATGCACAGGACCCCCATGCCAGTCATCTGATCTGACAGAGAGCCCCAGTCAAGCAACCTGGACAGAACTGCAGGAGCCGTTGCCGCTGATGACACAAGCTGCCGCCGCTGCCGCTGCCGCCGCCTCTGCTGCTATGACAACAGACTTCGAGGAAAAGTTTAGTGCTCTACCTGAGCAGCTCGCCAAATCTTTCACCTACCTCTGTCCCGAAAGTTTTTGTAGTTATCTTCGGCAAAGTCTATCCGGATGTTTCTGCCGTGCAACTCTGAGTTGTTGAGGTTGCGGAAAGCACTTTCTGCTGTTGCCTTGTCATAGAACTCCGCAAAACCAAAGCCCTTGCCTTTGCCAGTGTCTCTGTCGATAATAAGCCTGCAAGAAAATGTGCGTGTCATGGGCATCATGGTGCCCAGCAGCCCTTTGACAACAGAAACAGCTCAAAGCACGTGTACAGGATTGCTGCTGTTGTGCCTGATGTCTACACACTTACCTGAGGTTTTTGACGGGCCCGGCAGTGCCAAGCAGCTGCCCTAACTCTGACTCTGTGATATCAAAGGGCAAATTGCCGACTGCGAGGAGTTTGGGCAATTGTGAGCGGCTATGTCAGTACCAATCCTCAGCAACGATCAGCAGCAGCTGGACCTACCCCAGATAGTAGAGGTTACGGGGCGGCTTGCCATACCGCTGATTATTTACCTTCTCTATAGCTTATTTTACAGTATTAACACATGTAGCGGAGCATCAACTTGCACACTCTTAAAGAGGTCTCTCTGAATCGAGCGGTGATCAAACAGAGCTGGTTGTGCTGCTGATACCTCAAATCAAATGATGACAAGTTTCCAGCTATGGGGTCGCAACTTGTTTGAAGGGAGTGTTACTGATTGATGGGACCCTCGTTCAGACCCGCTGTAGTGTACGAACCCCTGCTCTTGGCATTGCAGACTCATTCTATTACCTCACATTAGTGACAGACACATGCACACAGTGCGCCAGCAGCTCATGTACATATCTGTTCACAATTCTTCCGTCGTATTCTTGCACACGTGGAGTGCTTGGGTCAGCCAGCAGTATGCCGACTCAGGCACCTGGTCAGATGCAGAGTACAACATGGCAAATGCTTGTGACTCACGCGCTGGAGTACGCTGCCAAGTGGCACAAGGACCAGCTGGTCATCTGCAAGACAGTTGAAGGCCCCATTCACATCAGCACCTACGATAATCTCAACACGCGAGCCAAACTGTGTGCAATAACACTGAAGAAACTTGGCATACAGTGAGTTCTCCTGCTGGTTCTCTCTGTAGGGCGCAGGCTTAACACCTGCGGGCCATACCAGTCTTGAGCTCAGCAGGTGCAACAAAGCATCTTTGATGGCCAAGTCGCAAGCCAGCAGCTCATCCACATCCCCCAACGATTGATGCAAGTGTGGTTGCCTCAACTCACTGTAACCCTTGGCGCTCCTTGCATTGATGCATGCCCTGCCAGCGCTATGCCTCTCTAGGCGAACAGAGGTTACAAAGCTCACACCCATGGCACCCCAGAAGCCTCCCAAGAGGCCTCATAACTTTTTTGACGCGTCATTATGATGTCATTGCAGAATATATATATTTCAACCTCCTTATCTCAAATTTAAATCATCCTGCAGGGCTGGTGATGTTGTAGGCACACTCGCCTGGAACACTACCCGTCACTTGGAGGCCTGGTACGGCACCATGGGTATAGGAGCAGTCACACACACCTTAAACCCTCGCCTAGCTGACAGTGACATTACATACATTGCAAACCATGGTGAAGACAAGCTGATCTTGTGCGATCACACTCTGCTGCCTGTGGTGGCACGAATTTCTAAGGACCTGCCGCTGCTGCAAGGAGTGATTGTACTCACAGACAGGTGATCAGGCCTAAGTGCAGTCAGTGCGTAAAAGAATAGCATGCACTGCATCTGTAATTGTGCCGTGCCATGGGTTGTTTGTCCAAATGGCAGCCACTGGGCTCTTCATAGTCAGCTGATTTGAGGTCTAAACACCTGCCTGGGTCACAGGCAGTGCATACTCAACACAATAATTGATAAGCCTCCGTGCATCAGCGCCAGATCACAGCTGGTCAAGTCATCTTGCAGCTTGCATCTGCGGAGCGTCAGCTGTGGTCAGCTTATTGCGC
Organism: Coelastrella sp. MACC-549; assembly: GCA_018290735.1. Lineage (NCBI taxonomy): Eukaryota > Viridiplantae > Chlorophyta > Chlorophyceae > Sphaeropleales > Scenedesmaceae > Coelastrella > Coelastrella sp. MACC-549. The sequence goes on along the minus strand of JABEVS010000264.1, from coordinate 68,898 downwards.
ACTGCAGGCAACATATGCCTGACCGAACCCCAGACTTAGCAGTCCCCCTCATGTGCTACGAAGAACTCCTAGACAATGCTGTTCATCAGCTGCATGCTGAGGGCTTTAGGTGGCCAAAGCTGGATGAAAACAGCCCTGCAGGCCTCTGCTACACCAGCGGAACTACAGGGAACCCAAAGGTAAGCAGCGGTGGCAAGCCTACCTTCTACAAACATGCACGCTTATTTGCTAAACAAAAAGAAATAAAATACGTTCTGCTTCGATTTGTGTAGAATGCAATGCTTGTGACTATGATGTCTGCAGGGTGTTATGTACACACACCGCAGCAATTACCTGCATGCCATGGTGACAATCGGCCCTGATTCACTGTGCCTGGGTGCCCAGTCCACAGTACTTATGGTGGTTCCAATGTTCCATGCAAACAGCTGGGGGCTCAACTTCTCAGGTGAGCCGCTCGGGGATGAATGAGTTCATGCTTTGATGTATGATCTTCTCAGATGAGCAGGGAGGAATCACTACATCATTTACTGTATGAACTCATCAGGTGAGCAGGTATGAAGCAGCACTACTTGAGCTTCTCAGGCGAGCAGTTACGAAAGCCGGTGTTTGGCAGGTGTACAACGGCTGCCTACACAGGGCCCATGTGACCCTTGGGCACTGCTGGTCTCTATGTGTTGTTGTTGCTGACTGTTGCAATGCAAGCAGTCAGGGAGTGCTCATATGGTGCATTCCTACTTTGAATGCATGTGATGGGAATGGTGATAAGTAATGATACACAACACCAAGGTTGATGATGACGATGATGCGCAGGGCCCATGGTTGGCGCCCGCCTGGTGTTGCCCGGGCCCTACTTGGATGGTGAAAACATCTTTCAGCTAATGGACACATTCAAAGTGGACACAAGTGCAGGTAGGCCTGGCTTTTCTTAAAGAGGAAGGTGTAGTGATCTTATGGGAAAGGTGCTCAGCAGCACATATGTACATCTTCACCATCAAATCATTAAACATTACCACACCTTCATTGCCAGCAGGACCCTGAAGCCTCAACTGTTGTGAGGCCACCAGGGGCTTCAAAACGGTGTCAAGGTATCCACTGTGACTGCATGATGCACTTCAAGCTTGCAGCACCAGTAGGCATACACCCAGCACATGTGCGAGTCAAGTTCAGGCACGGCTGGGCATGTGCCCAGTACACACTGCAACAGAGTCCTGTTGACACAGATGGCTTGTTGCTGTACAGATAGCCTGTGGGCAGTTGGGCGCTGCTGTTATTGCCCCGTGCACTGCTACCTGAAGATTCTGCTTCAATCCTCGTCTATCCTCCGCTTGCAACTGCTGTGAAATTTTCATGTCGCTGATGCTGCTCCTGCATTGCAGCTGTGCATTTCCAGCTGTTCCTAAAGCTTTGTAGGGCCCCCCCCCCCCCCCCCCCCCCCTTTCTCCCCCGCTTTTTTTTTTTTTTTCCTTTCTCCCTCCTTTTTTTTGGTGTTTCTTTTGTGGGGCTCAGTCAGGTCACCACCACATTATTTAACAACAAACCCCCTCCCCCCCCCCCCTTTTTTCTTCCATGTTTTCTCGTCAGTTTGCGGGATCTCCTGCCTTCTCTC